>JAVKLA010000030.1:312603-340481 GCA_034782735.1 Sagittarius serpentarius | reverse complement strand
ATCCTGATCAAGTGATGACCACCAGTGGCAATTGTAATGGATGTGTCATTGTGATGGCTGCTTCTGTCTCAAAGTGGATTCTGGGGAGACAGATAGCAATAGAATAACCAAGAGCTAATGTGAACAATGCGCCCACCTAACCACAGTGCTGATCAATGTCCAACTCAAGCCAAATTTGGAAGAAACTAACAGCTGTAGTCGGTATGTAAATATGACTATATGACAATTATCTTACTCCATAAATAGTGGACAGCCCAGAGCCTGTTGATCTCTCCTGCATGGCAGCAGGCTGCATGAAAGTATCTCCCATTGAGCAGGGACGCCTCTCAAGGTTACTCCTTGAGGTTGAGAGATTCCTTGCCACAAGAGATTCTTGGTAAGTGATTAATAGCATGCTAAACTTTGAAATCTTAGCTAAGTGATACAAAGGATTGATTGCATATATATAAACAGACATAAACTGTTGGCCAAGACTGAGACTAGGAGTGGATCCAGCTGCACCTAGACTCCTCTCTGATAAGGAGTTTAGATAGCAAGGGGGACCATTCTGAACCTCATGACTCAATGGGAGAGTCTCCCTGACAGTTTTGTCTGACCCTGTTCTCTATGCAGTAAATATCAAGTGAACCTTGCCATTGAATCTAGTTAAACCACTGTTGCATTGACTATCAAACTTTGTTAAATTGCTGTTTTTTTATCAATAAACATATTGCTACTTCTCTTCTACAAGGGAAGTGCGTCATTCCATCCGCAACAGGCGCTCGGTGCTGTTTGTGTTTGTGTCACTGTTGCATGTTTCTGTCTGTGTGGCCAGCCATGTACAAGTGTATATGTGTGTGTGTGCATATCTGTATATCAGTATATATGCGTTACATATGTGTGTACCTATTGGGACTACAAGTTAGCCTCGCTACTGGTTGGACCTCAGGAAATAGAGCTGTAACTGCCTTGTCTCTTATCACGCTACCAGCTTCAGCAACCCCTGCACAAGAAACGTTTTTAAAAAGGGTTTTATCAAGCAGTAATCAGACATTTAAGCAGTGATAACATGAGAAATACACATGCCTCAAACCTTGGGATACAGGCCAACCTGAAATGAAGACAGGTATGTAATTATTTGCTGGATATAAATGCTCAATTGAATTACACATAGAATACTGAAATATTTGAAAGGAATTTTATGTTTCAGAGGAAAGGAAGTTCTGCAGCTTTTGTGAGGGAACTAAGAAACCTGCGGCACTTTTAAAAAAAATTAAGCCTGCCCCTTGGCGACTAAATCATTCTGTACTCTTCATGTTCATCTGTTAACTGTTGCTGTTGGCTCATGCACCCCTTGGAACAAAGTTGTTGGATATGAGTATTGTGCTTCTCAAGGAGAAAACTTAAAAGGAGAAAATGGAAAAAAACCTGCTATGTTGGCCTTACAGAACCATGTGAATTGAAAGCCACTTGTGTTTAGAGCATGAAAGAGAACACGAAAAATGGGTGGAAAATCAAATTGTAGAAAACCACATGCAGGACCTTGGTATTTCCAGGTTGAGGACAAATTACAAGCTAACTGCACACAAGAATCAGGAAGAGCTTGGCCACCATATCTGGGACTTGTCTTCAGTTTGATCAGATTTGAATTTCATCACGTTATGGAACTGGTAAATCCCTGAAGAGGGCTGGCAACTTCTTTTGGGGCCTGAAGGATCATTCAGATTGACCACATAGCTAAAGAAAGGTTTACAGGACAGTCACGTAAGAAGCCTAGTAACTTTGGTCCCGAATTAGAACTCCTTCAAAACCTGACACACCATGGGAAATTAAAGCAACCATCTATAGGACAGGTTTGATCCTATTGTCAGTGCGCTAAGCGCACTAGTAATCCTTAATGGCCTTGACCTTCCCCACCTGGGGTCTCCACCCACACACTCTTCCCATGGTCCCAGGCCTCCATTTAAGCACAGGCTGAGACCTTCTGTCCTTGCCTGAGCTATATTTTAAGTGCACCTGTGTTCAATTTGGGCACAGCTGTGCCTGGCCATGGGCCCTGTTGATCTGCGCTCTGAGCCACAGACAGAATTCTGAGCTTGACCTTGGACCTGCCTCATCACCATGAACCTGCCTGATGGTCTGAGGCAAGTTGGCAGCAAGAGCTGAACCCAACTACCACTCCTAGGTCTGCCCTGCTTACCTCTCTTGGGTACTGCAGGGCGGTGAGGTCTGGTGAGGCCCGGTGAGGCCCCTGCCCTGCCAGCTGTTATCACAGCTGGCCCTTGCTGTACCCTCATACCAACTCTACAGCTCATGACTCAAAGGAGTCACCTCTCCAAAGGTGACACAGTCAGCTAAGACAGTCACAATTCCTAGTGAGTAAGACTGCACTGGAAGCAAGAAAGGTATCAGAACCTGACCAGGTACCAAGAGAAACCTGTAGTACTTATTAGGACCCAGCACTGGGCAGTGATGTGAACAGAAAGCAGCGCAGCCGTGCACATCTTGCAAATAGTCCAGACAGAAAGACACCTCTCAGAGATCATCTCCTATCAATGATGGTATTTGATAAGCTACAAAAGATAATTAATTTGCACTAAGAGCCTTGGGTTTTCCAGTAAGAGTTTTCAAAACAATCTGGTGTGGAAAATATCACGTTCCCTCTCTTCCTTGAAAGATGGAGGTGTTCCTACGTATCACACTGCTTGCTGTCATTTGAGGTTGTGAAACAAGACTATATAATTTTTCTTTGCATTTGAAAACAAGTCTAATTCCTCTGTTTCCTGTAGGTATATCAGTCTTAGCCCACGAACTGATGCTAATGCAGCCACTTCCTTCAGTAACTAACCATTGGTTCATTTCTCATTCCAGAGTAAACTGCTAGCAGTGGTCAACTGAAAGGCAATTTTGCCTCCACCTCCATATGTTCTGTAGCCTGAGTCTTCGCTTCATCAGACACAGAAAATATAGATTTGACACATGATCTCCTCTTATACATAGGCAAAAGTTTTACCTCTTTGCTAACACTGCTGGACTTTCTCACAATTTCCTGCCTATCATTTAGATTTGGAAACTCAGAAAGTTTAAGGGCAATTATTCAAGTGACTGACAACTAGTAACTTCCAAAACCTATTTTTTCTGCAAACTGCCCTCTCTCTTCAAATTTCCTGAGTAAGAAAGTCTCTCACATACATAGCACAAGCCCCTGATAACTACAAAATCCCTTTGTACTTGCAACATGTTGTCTCAGAAGGAGTATAATATTTCTGTAATAAGTCTTTTAAGACTCTTCTGAAAGAAATTCTGGAGAACAACCCACAGTTTATTTGAAGAACATAGTCCAAAAAAAGAGCTTTCTTAGCTAAAAATATATATATACATTTAAAAGATAAATAATTCCAAAGAAAAGTTAAATTCATAATACCTTATTAAAGGAACCAGATAACCTATTTCCATTAGCCATATCCAGGAGTAAAACCTGAGTGATCACTCACCTGAGTGATTGACCTGTCTGCACTTGAATTTTTAAATAATCCAACATCTGATGTTTTCAACATGTGACAGCATGCAAGGCTGGATGCAGAGGTAGGCATAACTCAAGCAGTTAAATACTCCCTAATCAAAACTATAATTTGCTGTAATCAATCTTACATGAATTTTTTATGATACCTACAGGCACACCCTTTTGTATTCCTCACACTCCATAGCATGTCCCACAAGTGCCTTGATTGAATTCAGTGGTACTAGTCACAGAGTGATGTTCTTCCTGGGTAAGAAGGCATCAGATTTTGGCTTGCTCTTGCTGAAGAGCTGGTTCCCTTCATAAGCCAGGGATGAGAATGAGCCATGCATCCCTGTCCCCAGACCCTAAGTGGAGGTTTTCAGCACACACACACTGCCTCAGTTGCGGGTTGCTCGCTGGCTGCCTGAGGGCCATGCCTCCCGCACTGCCTGTGTGGCGCACCCTCCCTGGGGAACAGCAGGGGCTATGGTAGCATGGAGAGTGCCAGTACCGCTGGATCAGAGATGTGGGTCGTAGGTGCTGATGATGGTGCCATGGTAAAGCTGCTCTTTCTGTATCTGCCAGTCAGTCACTCTATTACTATTGCCTGTTATTAAAAAGAAGTTGGCAGAAAACTCACTCTCATTTCTACAGTACTGCTCAGATGACACTCAAACACTGCTATGAAGATATCCAAATACAAATGTTTAATATTGTTCTTCACACTCCTTTGCACAGAAAGGCCTGTGCCTCCTTTTCCCATCCACTTGCACTGTTACTGGATCCACACAACTGGTGACAACCTTTAAGACTAGGGCTATGCTACATCAAAGCATCAACCATGAAGTCTTGTTCTCATCATATGGGGATGTGACCACCACCACAATGCTCTAGTGCCACATCCATGTGTATAGAGACAAAAATGAGGATTCCAAAATCTGTCTCTCATCATCGGCTTCAAACAGGTACACATAGCTCTAAAGAGCAGAGAGACAAATAGCGATAAGATTCAGATATACGGGAACAACGGAGGGCACAGTATGCTACCCAGTCGAAATCCACTAGACACACAGAGCACAGCATCATCATTTTAACTGGGGTTGAATAAAGACCTGGAGTTATTGATTCTGTCTACACAGAGCTCAACAGGGGAGGCAAGACAGTAGTAAGAATACATAGATGGTTTCCATTACAGCTTGGCTGTTTACTAAACTTGGACTCAAATTCCTGTGAGAATGACCAGTCACTGATGTCTGAGTAAAATACAAAACTATTACAAATGGCTTACCCTTCTTTCTCTCAGGACCACCGAGGAGATTGAATCAATGACAGCAACGTATTTAAACACCTTCTTCACACTTTGCCTTACAAGTTGACAGAACAACAACGTATTTATGCTGAATTTACATGCTTTTCCTATCTCACTGACTTATGTGAAATGAAGCATGTACTCACCCAGGGAGACCTGAATGGAGAGGAGAAGCAGCCACAACACTGGGGTAGAAAGATACACTTTTGTTGCCATCCTGATCGCAGACAGATGAAACTTCACTGTCTGTTAGGCACTGCCTAGACCAAACTCTGCATGGGCTTCTCTGTGTCTGGCAAATGACTACAAAGGAGGAAATATATAGATTCACATGCTAACATGAACTACATGAAGGAACCAATAGAAATATTGTTCACCTTTTTAGACGCTATCAACAGATTAATCTCAAATCTGAAAGAACTAAAACCTCCAATAAAATTTGAAAATTGTGCCTGTGACCTTATATGAGGGATGGTTGCGCTGCTGATGTCATCATCAATATTGTCTTGTTTTACTATGGGATCAACACCGGTGGTAAGGGCAGAGCAGTACGCGAAATGATTATTTCTCACCTGAAAAGCAATATGAAAGTGCAAAACATTGGTCATTTTACGAATCACTTTGGAAGAGAAAAAGGCAAGAAAATCCCTAAATTTGTAGCTCATCCAGCTCCTTGGGAGAAATTGTACTCTCACTATAAAATCAGCAGAGGTGGCATTTATCACTAGCGGTAGTTCTGTGAGTAAAAAATGATACCCGCTCTGTCTTTGAGGCAAGCACTGCTCGGGGTTTCCTTATTCGGTCAAAACTTGAGAACTGTATAGGCAGAAGCTCTTGAAAGACCATCTTCCTTAGGATGCTAGTTACAGGACTTCCTGCTTCCTCTGCCAAGTTTCTTTTTGTTTCAGGTTATGTACGACCATTGCCGGTAGTTCTGCCCACCATCTCATTCACTCTAGACTGATGAATTTCAGGAAATAAAAGCTGCTGTTAATCAGATGGTGGCTACTTGACTAGTTCTTGGCAAGTGGAACATCTTGGCAAGTGGAACAAGTTGCAGAGTACTACCTGTTTACACCAGTCTAAACACACAATCCTCCTCATAGCACTGACACACATACTCTTTTTGTCTGATGGCATCTATCTGTTGTTTATCCACAATCCTAAGTTCAGTGACATCCAAGCTCTTAGGACCTTAGTACACCAAAAAGTTCTGCAACCTCTTTCCCTTCTCACCGGGCTTTGGCTGCCTGTTCAAGGTCTGTGTAACCTTGCAGCAGTGTAACCTTGGGTCAGACTGCTGTGGAAAGAGCTGCATGAGGAAAAGCAGAGAGAAGTCTGGCCAGAGGCTGCTCGTTTTTTGCTCAGGAGCTCAGATACTTGCCTGTGGTCTCTGCTAGACCTATATGGCAGCCAAGCTTGGGTTTGTCCGTGAACTTTGCTGATACTGACCCTGGTCTGCTGACTTGACTTTATGGCTTGATCTTGGGCCTATCACCTTACTATGGTCTTGTCTGGATTGCCTGGACTGCTGACTGAACCTGGCTGCAGTCACCGGACCTATTCTGTTCTTCTTGTTCAAGCACTATGGGACTGCACCCCTTGGTGAGGATCTTGCCTCATGCCTGGCTTGCTGTCAACTTCAGTTCCTGGCTGACCTTCCCTTGCAGAGCAGCCTGCTTCTGCTCCCTGATACAGATCTCTGAAAAACAGAAAGTTACTGCCACTCCGTTGGAAATCTGGTCAGGGTGAGGAAAAAAACACTACATATGTGTTAATGAGAGATAAACAAGGAATCCATTATAATGCCTGTTCCTGTACAGAGGTTCAGTGGTTTCACTTAGCACTCTTTTCCTTGCTGATTAGTGGCCACCAACAGAATTCTCACTGATATTTTAAACCCACTCCAGGAAGTCTAAGAGTGAGATCTGTTTCTCAGTATGCAGGCCTTTGATGACCAGAGTCTCCTTCATGGGCACTATGACCAAGTAAGCAGGTACATGCCAGTGCCCATGGCTGTTAGAACTCCAGAATTCTCAGCTGGGGTGAAGCTGGTACTCCCCTTTTCTTCTCTTTCCCATTGCATACAGGGATGTCATCAGGATCAGTATTCACTTGGGTTGAGACTGATAGCTTGTAATCTGTGCGCCCAATGGGCATGAGGGCTTACCTAAAAACCACAGTCCCCATGATGACTTTAATGAGTCCTGAATATGTCTGGTGACATCAGGATATGCTTCTAGTTGAATGACCAGGAGAAGATATCTATTCAAGGACAAGTTCAATGGCAACGTGACACCACATCTGTCATCCAGCTTTATCTACCTAGCAAAGTTTGTGAAGGACCTTGTGGAGGGTATCTTCTCACTAGGCTTGGACACAGAATGTTCCTATATGGAAAAGTAAAACATTGGTTACCATTGCACAGCCCATCATTACTGTTGGTGTCTTCTGTCTGGGTAGAGGGGCATTCTGGGACACCATCTATGCTCAGATAGCAGAAGAAAAACTGGCACCATCTCCACTAAGCACAAACATCTTGGTCTACATTTCCAGAAATTCTACTTCTTCCTCAGATGGATGAAACCCTTCTTCTCTGAGGAACCCACTCACCCCTCCTCAGTCAATCTCTCTCTGTTCTTCGCTTCTTTCCCTGGCCACTTATAAGCCAATCACAAGCTGAGCATTCTGTCTCTTCTCTCCTGGAAATAGGAATGGTGATAGGAATCTTGCATTTGTCTTTAGAATTCACCTGTCATAAACTGAGTACCTGTTTGGAAAAAATTCTCTGCCATCAGTTTCATCCCTTTGGAGCTCCATCCCCGCCTTTTCAGAAGTATTCCCTGGTGCTTTCCACACTGTATTTCCACTGTTGGCCTTAGAAGTAGATGCCCTCTCCTCCACAAGGAAACATGACAGCAAAAATCTGTAACAGAGCAAAGAGGGGGAACTGAAAGTTTGAAACAAGAGGAGCTGATAGCAGGTCATCAGGTGGGTCTGGAGGACTAGGAATGACTTCAAGACTTACGAAGAAATACTGAAGTATGTTTGCTTTAGGTTTAGTTTTCCCAATGTGAACATACATTGCTGAATTCTTGGTACTCTTTTTTTGAGTTCACATGAGTTTCTGGGGCTTCTGTGTGGTTTGTGTTGCTTGTGAAGGTTCGTTCAGAATTGGCTTCCCCATCAGAAAAGCCTGGGAAGATGGACAAAAAACAGCCCTTATGGCCTGGAGGCATGCAACGGAACGGGCTGGGTGCAAGACTCAACCTTGTGTGCTTCAGAACAAACTTTACAATGCTGTAACTAAAAACCATATTGCATATGAAGTTGCAGGGACACTGCTTAGTACAATCCCTTGGATGGGAAGATGTAACTGGTGTTGGTGTTTAGAATCTGAAAGAAATAGACCCTCACACGAGTCCTAATATACTGTGAAATTTTGCAGCCCACAGTTAGAGTGCGTGAGAATGCAGGAAGAAAATTCTGTGCTACATGAAAAGCATCATACCAGTATCAATTCCCTGAGTTCCCTACTGTACATTCTGAGAACAGAATGAAGCATATTTCTTCACAAAAATGAAAATGGGGTCTGAGATTACTGGCTCACAGCTGTTTCTGTGTTTGCCAAGTAGGTGCTTCAAGACATACTGCTCCCCAAGCAGCACTTTCTTCCAGGGGCTCCTGTTGTCAGCTCTAGCAGTACCTTCTGGCTGAAGCATTACTTCTCAGTTGTTCTGCAAGAAAAATATGGTGTTGATTCAGTTCTCCTTACTGGGATGAGCAAAAATTAAGAGGTGGGCAGAGCCCATTGCTTTCCAGCTTGCAAGGAAGGAAGAAGTAGATACGGGCAGGCCTCCAATCTGGTTGGAGCATAGAGTGAAGCTTTGTTGTTCTCAGGATCTGTCCATACACATCAGGAGATACTAACCTTCCTGAAAAATGGACATACATGGTGGGAGCAGCCCAATAAACAGCCCACTGTTCCGCAAGGAAATCTCCAGCTTATATCATAGGTATAGCGAGAGATTAGTAGGGTAGAAGAGAGGGTTCTGTCTTCTTTTCTGGTGCTCGTCAGTTTGCATTTGCAAAGAAATGTAGCATAGGGAACTGACATGCATAAGGATGTTCTTGAAGCACGGCTTTGAAGCAGTGGGTTGTGCAGTGAGAGTAGTTGGAAGATTCATGTGGCAGGACCCCACAGCTGAGAAATGTGTAGGGACTGCTTTCACACAGACTCACCTAAGACAGAACATACCATGGGGACACTGGGGCTTTCATCTCCTGGAGCAAACAACGAAGGATGTGGTTAGAGGCTCATCTCATTTTTGAAGCAATCAGCACAAATATTGTCTACAGTGCTAAGTAAGAGTTGGTCAGGGACTGATTCCTGGGCCCAGTGTCAAGTGGCACAAACTGACTTGCACCCACACTTCATAGGATTAATTTCCCTTGAAGTGGGCCAAAGCAAAGCTAGAGACTGAACCACCACCTGAGCCATGGACAGAGGTTAAGTGCTTGAGTTTACTTGCTTATTGAGCGGTGTAGGGGGATGCACAGGGTCCCTCCCATCTCTCTCTCTTGCAGCTGAAGAGCTCCCTGATCTTCTTGACACCTGCCAGGATTTGTCCCCATGGCAGCATAGGGGATCTCTCCCCGTGCACATGAATATGAGGTATGTAGAGTAGGAATTCAGCAAGAGAAGTCCTTCCTTGTAGTCTGTAAAAAATCTTCTTTCTAAAAGAGTTTTCAAGACCAGGCAATACAGAGCTGTCTAGTGGGAGATCTCTTAGGAAGGAGTTGTAGTGGAGATAGCTAAGACAACCCATTAGCAAGCTCTGTGCTTTTGTAGGAGCATTTGCAGGATTCCAGGCGTGCACATCGATGCAGGGTAAGCAACAAAGAAGGCAGTATAGCTCATTTCAGAGAATGGGAAAGGAAATATGGAAAGCATTTGTTAGAGACCATCTTCTGAGAAACAGAGGTGAAGCAGAGAAAGTCATAGTTAGAGGGATGGGAGAGAATGAGAATGGGTACCTCAGCTGTACTGGCACAGGGCTGCAGTACTACAGTCCGGCAGGTAGACACAGGGAATCTATGGGGACAGGAGATCCAGGACATCAGGAGATCTGCAGGTCACAAAAAGCTTGGTGTTTCCATCTTCACTGCTGGCAGGTTTGATCTTTGTATACCAAGAAGCCTTCCTGTCATAAACTGCTTCAAGCTCTACCTCAGGGGTTTTCACGAGGGCTAAACCAGGGATTTTGATGTACACCATTTCTGAGGCTCCTACTGCCAGAATCTTTGGTAGTGGGGGAGCAACAGAGATGCCATCATCTTCCTCAGCTCTAGGCACATCAGTACTAGACCTTGCTGAACCTTTCATACAGCAGACCCAGTGGCAGCCTCAGCAGAAATTCAGAAGAGGAACTTTCAAAAGCACGGGTGAGCTGCTAGGCCTGCCATTTACAATACTCTAACTACTGCTGCAGAGAAGTACTTAGGTCTTGTCAGCCTTCCCATAGTCAAAGAGATAGCCTGAGGGTGCCTCAAGGCACACAGGGATGGCAGCATGTGGTGACAAGGGAGCACAGACAGGCGTCATCTCCCTGGGAAGTGCAGCACCTGGAATCATGTCAGCTGCCTCACTGAGATCCACATATTTGGTGGATTGTAATGGCGTGAGAGAAAAGCTGCACCTTCAGGCAGTGGCTTAGGCCAATGGTATCTAGAGAATAAGTGGAGACATGATGAAAAAAAGGCAGGGTTGCCACCTTTTTTGCGTACACCAGCCTGCAGCCTCATCAGAACCAACCTGCTGTCCACTGAATGAAATAGTAAGTGAAACCAGTTAGGGATCAAAGGATGGAAAGGTCTAATGCAATCACAGGGGCTGATAGGAGTGGTATGGCAGTACTGCAGAGAAAGGACAGCTTGAAAGACAGATGCACATTGATTTCCTTGAAGATCTTATCCACTGCTGCAATACAGCAAAAGGACCCTCTTCTCATGTATCTGTGAAGGTTGCCAAAGAAGGTTAGGAGACTACCTGTATTAATGCATGAATATTTTCTTGCATGTAAAATGATGTTATGTTTTATGGAACAGATCATCTTGAGTACCATCACATGGCATGTACAGGACAAGCAGGTGATCAGGCTCAGACAGCATGGGTTTATGCAAGGCAGGTCCTGCATGACTAACCTCATCTCCTTCTATGACAAGGTGACCTGCTTACTGGGTAAGGGAAAGGCTGTGGATGTTGTTTACCTGGATTTTAGTAAAGCCTTTGACACCATTTCCCACAGCATTCTCCCAGAGAAACTGGCTGCTCATGGCTTGGATGGATGTACTCTTCACTGGTTAAAAATCTGGCTGGATGGCCGGGCCCGAAGAATTGTGGTGAATGGAGTTAAATCCAGTTGGCAGCTGGTCACAAGTGGTGTTCCCTAGGGTTCAGTGTTGGGGCCAGTTTGTTTGATATCTTTATCAATGATCTGGATGAGGGGATCAAGTGCAGCCTCAGTAAGTTTGCAGATGGCACCAAGTTGGGTGGGAGTGTTGATCTGCTTGAGGGTAAAAAGGCTCTACAGAGGGATCGAGACAGGCTGGGTCGATGGGCCGAGGCCAACTGTATGAGATTCAACAAGGCTAAGCATCGGGTCCTGCACTTGGGTCACAACAACCCCATGCAATGCTACAGGCTGGGGGAAGAGTGTCTGGAAAGCTGCCTGGTGGAAAAGGACCTGGAGGTGTTGGTTGACAGGCGGCTGAACGTGAGCCAGCAGTGTGCCCACGTGGCCAAGAAGGCCAACAGCATCCTGGCCTGTGTCAGGAATAGTGAGGCCAGCAGGACTAGGGAAGTGATTGTCCCCCGTACTCCGCACTGGTGAGGCCAGACCTTGAATGCTGTGTTCAGTTTTGGGCCCCTCACTACAAGAAAGACATTGAGGTGCTGGAGCGCGTCCAAAGAAGAGCAATGCAGCTGGTGAGGAGTCTAGAGCACAAGTCATATGGGGAGCGGCTGATGGAGCTGGGGTTGTTTAGCCTGGAGAAAAGGAGGCTGAGGGGAGACCTGATCGCTCTCTACAACTGCCTGAAAGGAGGTTGTAGAGAGGTGGGTGTCGGTCTCTTTTGCCAAGTAACAAGTGATAGGATGAGAGGAAATATCCTCAAGTTGTGCCAGGGGAGGTTTAGATTGGATATTAGGAAAAATTTCTTTACCAAAAGGGTTGTCAGGCATTGGAACAGGCTGCACAGGGCAGTGTCTGAGTCACCATCCCTGGAGGTATTTAAAAGATGTGTAGACGTGCTGCTTAAGAACATGGTTTACTGTTAGGTTTACAGTTGGACTTGATGATCTTAAAGGTCTTTTCCAACCTAAATGATTTTGTGATTCTATGAAAGTCAAGCAGCAAGCAGCAGAATGGCTCTGAGATACTTTGCTCTACAAACTGAGCACAATAGTCATAAAACAGAGTTCACATGATATCATGGTGCAAACAGAAGGGAGGAGTGGAATTACCACCACTGTTACCAAGGGGCAGTTGGAAAATATCCTCAGGCACAGCAGAAAATCCTACAGAAATTCCCTTAAAGAAAAATCCAGAACTTTATTAGAAGAAAGACCATTTTGCCTATTTTCTTAAAGGGAAAAAACCCACAATAATTGCTAATTATTCAGAGAAACCTGCTAACCTGACACAAAGCACATAAGAATTTATGGGCCTTGACAAAAAATAAACCATCATGGCCAAGTTTCTAGGACTTTTTTATCTTCTGTCCATAACCCACTTTTGTGGACCAGCACTTCCTGTCTCTGATAGAGGGTTGTTGGTACAGAAACTAGCACCAGCATCAAGGTGATAATACAGGAAGACTTAGGGAGCATTTATGAAAAGTGGATGGGTAGGTTTCAAGTTCTCAAGGTGTATGTGGTACCAGATAACCATAAGCTAAATTCAGAACATTTGGATTCTTACATGTACTGCAAAAGAGTTTCTTAATCCTTGTTTTTCTTCCAGACAATTAGTTGGCTTCATTAAAAACTCTTTCTGATTATCTCAGGGCTTGGACCTTATGTTTGCTAAGATCAGTGGAAAAAAGAAGAAATAGTGTATTTTTGTAGGAAATCAGCAAAAACATAAAAATGTGATTTCAGTCACTGCCAACCCTAATACAGACCTCAACATCTTCTGGGAGGTTGCCTGGGAGAGCTTCACCCATTGTGCTTTTTGCCGCAGCCTGTCCCAAAATGAACTACAAGGCACTCACAGATGCAGTTAATGAACTCCCTAGAAGACGGTTGCCTGCAATATAGCCTCCTAAACCCTCTAGGATGTCTCCGGGGGTAGCCTGCTCAATTTATATTTTGGCCACAACCACTTCCGAAACAGGATACTTTAGGGTCACCTGTGACCAAAATAATGTCTCACAAGGTCATTGCCAGCAGTTCACATGAATACCTTGGAGAACATTTTGTGCCAGTTGTGGTGAAAAACATTTCAACCAAAGACACTGCAGACAACTTCCCCATGGATTCTGAAGGCACTTTAAGGCTGGCAGGGCTAAACTGTCTCATCTGCACAGCCTTCCTAAATTGTTTGTTTTGAACTTGCTCTCTTGGCACTCAGTGATCTGTGAAAGTAATAGGAACTTACTCACCTATGGACTGGAGCAATGAAGCTCCTAACCCAGCTTTCAAAGAACAACTCAGCAGCACCACTGACAAGGACGAGACAAGAGGAATGTAAAGCCCAAGGGTCCAACCAAGATTATAGGGGGTCCTGTATTACCTCTGAGACTGCAGCTGCCCTCCCTGAGGAGTGGTTCTGTAAGAAACAGGACACTGGATTCACAGAAACCTGCAGGCCCCTTAGAAGGAACCTTCCAGCACCTCTAGAGTCTTCTGCTCCTGGAGTGCAGTCCTCCCAGCAGATAAAACAGATGCCAGTGAACTGCTGTGCAAAGGTAGGGGATAGTGCAACAGGTGAATAATAATACCCTGACCGTGCTGCTCCCATGACCACCACAAGAGAGTGATCAATACTTGGAAGTATCTATGTAAGGGAGTTTGTACGAGAAACAAGAGGGGGTCTACAAGCCTTGGGAGGCTGGCATGCACAGGGGTCAGCAACAGGGGGACTTGGGAATCCCAGGACCAGCTACTGGACAGACTGTCTCAGCTCAGCTAGTGGAGGGATCCATATAGTATACATGTATATGTTTCACAATAACAGATCTTCCACCTGATGAGCCAGAGAGGGGCACAGGATGAGGCCATTCATGCTGTTCATGTTTGCATGAGTACTGGATGTTTCTGTCTGTGATGTTCTGTGGCCAGCTGTGCCTATATGTATGTGTACTGTATAGGTGTGTTTGGTTTTGTGCCCACTGCGAATACATGATCAGTCTTACTGTTGGTTGGACCTCCAGGCATGGCACTTTGACAGCCTTGCTTCTGTTGGATTCCTGCATTTGGCAATAACGTAATATAAGGAAGAGCACAGAGCTGTGTTTCAAGATTCACCCTACTGAGTTTCCCTTTTAGGTCATTTTTATGTAATCACTTTTGCAGTAGTTTCCCTTTTAGGTCATTTTTATGTCTTCACTTTTGCGTTTAGCCTTAGAATCTCCCTCCGTCACCTGAGTCTTCTTTATATTTCAGATTACTTCTGCTTTTTCTTGTCATATTTTTCCCCTTCCATCCTTTATTTCTTCTCTCCCTCTGATACTGTTGTTTGGTCTCATTCAGAACAGATCAGTCCCTGATCTTTTCCTGGCTTTCAATTCTGATTTGTTACTTAACATTACGCTCTTCTACCTTTCCCTATGTATCAGACTCAACTTGTACATCGGGGTTATTTTCTGATGCTTTCAGTTTCTCAGAACTGGAATGTTTCTTTTTATTAACTTTTATTTTGTGTTGTGGTTTCGTTTTTTTCCCTGATGGTAAAGACACTTTTGAAAGTTCCACCTCCATCTTATGTTTGCTTTCTTAAACAAATAGTGAATTTCATGAATTCCTTCCTTTCTTAGAAGTAGCTTGTGATATATCTTTAAATGTACAGTGGATCTTTCCTCCTAGTTCTTCCAAATCTCACTTTTTTAAAAAAAAATTGTGTTTATTTGAATTAGGGATACAGAAAGCTATGCTGGATTTAATATGATGTCTGTTATTTACGCTTGTTTGTATAGCAGAGATGGAAGGCATGCTTTAAATATTCAAGAGGATCTCTGTTCTTTCTGTTAGAGACAACCCTTTTACTCTTTAGTAGTTCCTTCTTCTACAATGAGCTATATTTCCCCTTTTCCCTTAAAGCTCCTTTCCTTTTTTTCCCCCTGCAATTGTCCGCATTGTACTTTTTGTCTATTCCTAATTTCAGCTTTTACCTCTGTTTTCTGGGTCATGTCATACCCCAGTTCTGCTCCAACATTAATCCTATCAAAACTCTATTCCACTATGGATTTTAGGACTTGATTTTTTGAGTTTAACTCAAAATACTTTCTGTTATGACGCTCTGATTTTTTTTCTTCTTCTTCTCATAGGGTGACACATTTGTGATACCAACAGCCCTTTGTGTTATCTCTCAAATTGTTCTTCTGGGGAAATATTTTTAAAAGCAGACCTGTTACCATTCCATATAGAAGAAAAGTACTTTTTGGAAGATAAAATGGTCAAGATAGTCTACTGAAACAAGCATGGTGTCCCCTTAAGACAGTGGGAAGAGTAATCTGGGCTGGTGATGCAAAGTTAGGATGCATCAACAGTACTAAGGAGGAAGGAGATAACTTAACAATGAGGGCAAGGTGACTGGATGAAACAAATTATTACAGAAAAAGAAGAAAAATGCCTAGATCTTGTAATTCTGTAATCAATGAACAGTAACCATTCAAGTTCATCTTACAGTCAAAGGGTGATGAAGACACTAACAAAAAATGCCAGTCTAACAAAAAACCCTTCTGTTTCTAAGTGTTTTCAGACAGGTTAACACTAACTGGAACAAGAACTGTATAATGTGAAGAAAAGTATAAAGTTGCTGTGAAGACATGTAAGACTGGATGTCACAAGGAGGCTTCTAACAATCAGAAAAATGAGGTCCTGAAATAAGCTTCCAATAAAAATGGTAACAGAAAGAAACTTTTCTAGTAATGACCAAGATCATAATTACTGAAAGGAATTACTGGGCATGTTTCTTGTGGTTAACACAAGTGTAGCCTTGATGACTGAGGTGGTCCCCTTAAATCTCTTGCCCCATAATTCAGGAATTACAACAGACCTTCTGTATAAATCATACTTTTGCTGTAAAAACATAGAGAATACATAGTGCAAGATGTAGAACTATGACCTCCTCTGTTTCCTGGAACTATCCAGAGAAGTAAAGCTGAATATGAACAAGAGAAGACTGCTGTAGAATAGACAAAAAGACCTTACTCCATAGTGACCATGTAGCATTTTCACCTGGTACTTGACAATAGACTCTCACCTGTGGACATGCAAAATCTCAGATTTCCTTACACTGTGACCAGCAAAATGCAAGGGAGCCAGGTCAGTGAAGGGGGAATGAACAGTGCTAATGGAATATTTATTGGTCAAGTGAGGTACAGATGGGACTCAGGCAGACAACTACTGATGAGCCTGTGCTAATCCTAAAGTCAAGAAAGGACAGGATGGTTTCATTAGTAGAACTGTAAATTTTCCTGATGTTCAAGTTGGGAGAAAAAGTTCACAATCAATGTTTATTAGATCACTTTTTACTAGTAAAACTGTTAATAGAATCAAGCTGTTATTATTAACAGCAGATAACTATTCACACAGTATGCTCAATTATTGCCTCACAGTCACTCACTGACAGTTACCTGTTTAGAGCAAGAGCTGGGAGGCCCATCCCAGAAGCAAAGGGTTGTCATGCCAGGGGCTTCTAACTGAGCTCAGAAAGGTCCTGTGGGGCCCATTTTTCAGCAGGTGTGTATATAATTCTGTTATATTTCTACATAAAAGTTACTGCATCCTAGGATGTGGTCTGAGTTATATAGCCCAGTGTTGGTATCATTGTGTGCTGGGTGCCCTGACAGACCTAGATCCTTGATGTTCTGAGTTTTTCTGTTCTTGTGGATCCACAGGACTGAGAGTCTCCAGGTCTTATGTATCCTTGGGAGACTTTTGCATGCTGCCTCTCAGCACCTACTCATCCTTTCTTTGATCTGGTTTCTGGTAACTGTTTTTCCATTCACACACATAGGCACTGCTCATTCACGCAAATTCACCCTATATGGGCTTTTACGGCAGAAATGCAGTGCCTAAGTGATCCGTAACCCACAAGCATTTGTCCCACAAGACACTCTCCTAACCCATGATTTCAGCTTCTAGCAGTAATCTTTGCTTCCAGTCCCTTTGGACACAGTTATCTCGGATCTATGTGAAATTTATACCATTACGGTTGCTGTGCATTAAAACTTAGGATTTTAAAATATGTCACTCACTGCAACATAACTAAGAGGCAAACAGCTCTTGCCTGATAGTTTCAGTTTCCTCTACCACATGCTCACACAGTGTTTCCCCTCAAATGACAGGAACTGCATCTCTATGCAGCTCTGTTTTCCACACTTTTAACTCCAGGGGCACACAGTTTTCCAGTTAATGTTGGCAGAGCACAGCAAATCTTCGCCTGTAATTTGTCAGTCTCCAGCCACCAGAGCCAGACAGCCTTCCAGTGACTGTCACACTGCAGCTGCTTTTGCTGCCCCTTGGCTGCTTGTCCCCATCAGCCTCTCGAGCCCACTAAAGGTGGGCAGGTGAAGGGGCTCCTGCCCCACCACTGTGGCAACTGCTGCTCTGTAGTGTTCAGGGAGAGATGCTGTACTCTCTGCTTGTCAGACAGTGCCATCAGTAAGGGCTGCTGGTAAGCTTTCGAACTACTAGGCTCACAGGTAAAAACAAATTCTTAAATATTTATGCTACTGTGCTATTAAATGGATTTAATCAGAATAGAAACCCTTTTGTACAGAACGCTGTACACATGTCTAAAAGCCGTCTCCAGGTCTTAAGACCTTCAGTCCCATACGTCTGTGAAAGTGGGTGAGGAAGATAAACACGCACACACAGACACATGTCTTGTGGTCCAAAGTTAATACAGGCTGCTTCAAAACTTGTTTCGGGGCTATATAAGTATATGCGTCTTTGAACTGCTGTTATCTTGAAACAAAACATAGATAGAGCTAAGAGATGAAGCTAATACACTTAATGCTAAGGTAAAGATGGGGGTGTCTGAAGGAAAACAAGCAGTTAGGAAGGAAACCACTTTCTTCCTTACTCAGGCTGTGCTGGAGGGATTTTGAGTTTCAGAGAAATGAGATGTATCCTGTGGTTAAGTTAAACCTGAGCTTTGAGAAGGATTAATCTCTGTATCTCAAACTGACAATGGTTTAAAAAAACATCTGAAATGAAGTCATCTGGAGTGGTATTTACTTTTGTGAATCTTTATGAATGTATTTTTCAAAAACTTCCAAAAGCTAGTCATACATTTTTTTCTTCTCTTGTGAGCCCAAATGCTTTTGGAGAAGTGGCAGTCAGAAATTTACCAAAAAAAGTATGACTTGAGAAAAGTGCACTTTAAAGAAGCAGATATATTGGACAAAATTTGTTTTTAGGGAGGGCTCAAGTGCAAGCCAATACGATTTATATTGTAAGAAAAGTTAAGATGTCATCCAGTTTCAGAATAAACTGTATTTTGATCTTATTGAATGTGTAGGTCAGATACAGAGTTAAACAAATTGAAAGTAAAGTTTTAGTGATTTCTTTGAATTGTGGTCTAAGGCAGATGTTTTTGGTGCACTTTCTCTGAGACATTTTAATTTACACACGGAAACTTTGGTGGTTTCTTTTTGTGGCTATTATTTCTTTCTGTACCAGTTTTCCTTAAAATAAAATTTTAAAAAGTCTTTTAATATGATTCTCTCTTACTTTTTTTCTCTCCAGTTTTTATTAATTCCAAGTAGTAATGAAATCACTATTTATTCAAGCCATGTATGGTAAAATTAACTTGAGGCAACTGTCCAGGATTTCATGATGAGTATGTAATCAGCTAATGATGGAACAACTGATCCAATGGCTTCTGAAAAGTTGCATTAATGATGGTGCGTTATGATATCACCTTTGCTTAGAGAACTGTGAGGTTAGCTCTAGTTTTTAATTAAATGCCAGGTTCTCAGTTCTCAAGATCAAAATGATTCTTTCAAGTTTCAACAGGAAGGAGGTGATGTGTGCATGTCTGCGTTTGTCCCTTTTGGTAAGGTAAGGTTTCTAAACTTTTTCTCTAAATATTTAAATCTTTCATCCCTGAATTTTAAGGCACAGATAAAAAACAGTGGATGAGGTCTGTCTGGTAGCTGGCCTCCGGACCCTCAGATTCTCCAGCACCTAGCTCCTAAAACTCTTACTCTACTCACCAGCAAGTCCAGTTTTTGAAGTTTGCTGGCACACCGCACACACAGAAGAAATAGAGAGCATACTCACATGAAAGCAGAATTTAATAAGAAGACAGGACGGTCTGTAGTGATCAAGTCAGGGAGTGGCCAGACAAGTTTACTGCTTACATGCGACAGCATCTTTTATACTCCCCTTCCTCCATTTCTCCATATTCCTCCATAACATGATCCCTCCCGTTCCCTGTGAACATCCCATAATTCATCCTCTACATTCCCAAAATTCCATTGTTTAATCCTCAAATTCTCCTTTTTCCCCAAGCTTCCCATTTTAACTTCTGTACTCCTTTATGCAGTAGTCTGCCTTCGTTTGTATTGCATTCCAAAGAGAACTGAATCACCATTGAGTGTTTTATAACAGGAGCAATTACTAAATTAATCATCTTCAATGGTTTTAAGAGCAGCTGATTCAAAGGGATTAGGCTGGCCATGTCTTGATTTGTCACTGTTATTGCTTTCTGTGTATTTTTATAGCCGTTAGCCATATTTTTACTTATTAATCTGAAGTGTATGTATCCTATGAACTTTGTTGTGTCTCAAGAATCTTGATCCTTAAAAAGGTTAAAAAAATAGTTCTGAGATTTACTACTTACAATATGGAAACTCTGAATAAGCACACACTCTTGAACTTCTAGAATGTTACTGTTAGAAAACATGTCATCAAATACTTGAAAGAAACAATCACTCCTTCAGTAGATCTCAGATTTGACTTACGAGCCTTCATGAAAGGGCAGAAAAGCTTAAAGGGAGAAAGAAACCATGAACATCTCCATCTGCATCTGTGTGGTGCCACACTAAGAAATGCCAAATTAGGCTACAAAATATCCCTAAATGTAAGAAAATCAGCAAAAGCACAGAAATTCTTTTCAGCCAACTGCTGGAACCAAAACACTACTGTGGACCTCCTGGGGATGCAGTGGAAACAGCTGTGCCCCAAAATGCCAGGGAACGGGTGGCACCTCACAGATGCAGACTTCCTTCTGAAGGAACAAGGATACTGGCCCAGGGACAGCTGTGATCCAAAAACCCAGCAAGGAGGAGGTAGCCAGTGGCATTGGACTCTTTTCCTGAGCTACCTGGGTATGGCGGAGGAGTTAGCAGCACCCAAAAGCGCCAGGCTGTGGCATAATATACCCCCAAATGTCGGAAAATCCCACTGAACACTTGACAACAGGGGTTCTGGATCCCTCACTTCTGCGACCCCAAAGCCATTAAAGGGTGACTAAACCAGGAAACACCATAAGATCCCTGAAGTTGTTCAAAGACATGTAAAGGAGTGTGCTGGGAGGGGACCTTAGCATCTCATATTTGAACATCCAGAGGCTGGTTCAGTATACAGAAGCATTTCCACATGAATGTGAACCTCAGTACAGGTCAACAAGTGCACATTCAGAATGTGTTAGGGATGACAAGAAATTACTTTGCAGAAGTAATTTTGAAGTACATTTCAGAAACTGGAGGAAGCCTTTTCCCAGATAAACTCCACAGGCTAGAGTTCCAGCAGGAATTATTCTGGGGTGAAAAGTTTTACTAGAGCATGATTGTACATCTGTTCTTCAGGATTTTTTTTCCCCTAGGTATCAAAGAAAGATTCAGAAAGAGTGAGATTGAAAATAACTCAGTTCTAGCTTAAGAAAGTGATTTCAGATGGTGGTCCTAGGGATGCAAATCAGTCAATAATCAGCTTTCTACTGCTGCTCACAATGTTTGCATATTCTCTTCCTTCAGTGCTAGTGACTGATTATTGCTAATATTTTAATTCTGGTTTCCTTTTTTAATTACATTAGGAGTGTGTGAGTGTATCCTACTCGTACAGGAGAAATACAGAAAAACCCTGATTATATCTGGTACTGTAGGAAAGAAAATACATTTAAAGGAAATCAAAGGAGTGGGAAGGAAGATTCCAAAAAAGATCTGAGCATCCCTTCATGCTCACTCTTCTGTGTGCATGTGTGTAGGGTGCAGGTGGAGAAATAGTTACAAGAAAACAGCAGGTGGAAGAACTGAAAACTACATCCTTAGAGGTATCATGAGAAAGTCTCCCAACAACTGAGACACTCCAGAGACCAGTGGTACCGTTGAATCCACATGAACGGATACATTCAGAACACGAGAAGTCTGCTGAACGGGTGCACAGTCACCAGCACACACTGGTGTCAACAGCAGGTTGAACAGCTCAGAGCAAGGCCAAGGAGGCAATAGCTGTTATATACAAAGACTAGAAGATTATATACAAAGACTAGAAGATTATATACAAATACAGGTATACATATGTACACATATACACATACATGTATATTTGATGAGAGAAAGGTCCCTTTAGGAATTTTCTGAACACCGACCTAAAAGCTACTGTTGCACAGCTGCTGAATAAACAGCTGGGGTTGGTCTCTCAGCCATCATTCTGACCAGGATACTATAAGTGAGCATTTATACAGGGTGTGTATGTAAGACAGAAAGAGAGACAGAGAGAGGGAACTCTGTAAGAAGGTAAGTGTATGTACTGTGTGAATAGCTATCTATTAATGAAAAATGTATTCTAATAAAATAGCAGCTTAATTAATAAAAGACATTAAAGTAAATGCTATTTGTGGTCTGGGTTTCTCCATGGCATAATCTTCTGCCAAGGAAAGTGGAATTTGCAGTAACCCTAATGCCACATGTATTGATATACAGAAGGAGAAGATCTGTTCAGGAGTTTTAAATGCTCTATGTATGTCTAATTGAATCCTTAATTTTTCAAGTTTGGAGAATAGAAGAATGCCTGTATTTTTTCAAGGAAATAATTTCAGCACTGAAAATTCAGGCATCAAGTATGATTAGTCACTTTTGACTAATCTTTTGAGGTTTTTATCTTTTTATATTATATACAACATGTATTAGGCATATTTTCAAGATGCTGTCTTAAAATTATCTATCACCTTTCACAAGTACCATATATGTGTAGGCATTAATCAAACTAAAATCAGTATGATAGTACTGCTTTTAAGATATGTACCCAGATAAAGACAAAGTTGTGGATCTCCGGGTAAGCCTCAAAGATGCAATAAGTTTTTCCATTTCTCTTTGCTCAGGAAAGAATGCTTTGATTGTAAAAGCCCAATCAGTAATCACAAGGATGCAAACTACAGTGAATGCATGTTTGCATATCCTATTTGGATCATTTAACTCTATGTTTAACCTGTGTATCATCTTTCTGTACAATTCCATCTTGTGCTCAGAAAGAACAGGCAATAAAAGAATTAGGAATTCATTGTGAGCTGTGCCAGCTAGACTGCATCTGCTTTGTAACTGCTGCCTGAACAGTCTACAGAAGTAAAACTGAGTATCATACACCTAGAATAGAGCCAACCTAGCTAATATCAATAACCAAGGTTCTGGAGATTGTATGAAATTGATTTAGTAAAGTGAAGTGATAGGATCCCCTTAGGGAAATGATAACCCATGTACAAAGAAAGAAAACCTAGGACTGTTCCATAGAAAAATGTAGGCCAAGGGTGTATAGCCCAAACATGAGCATGACATCAAATTCCCAGGAAGACACTTCGGCTCCTATGTGGAGGTTTGCATCTGGGTTTTTTCCCCCATTTCTGTTGGATATTTTTCCAATAAATGTTTCATGTAAACCTGATAATCCATGGATAGAAAAGGAACTGGGAACGACTCTGCTCTCTTAGCTCAGGATACTTAATATTCTAAGTGACAGTCACCTTCTGTGTTCTGTCCAATTAGTACTAGGAAGCATCTCCACCAAGTAAGTTGTGAGAATTTCCTACTTGCCTGACCCGCTTCATGCTTACAGCCTAGTAACATCCTGCTGGTATGTCTGTTTGTGTGTTACCAGGTTGCACAAAATAAGAGAAAGATCCCTTTAGGAACTAAATCCAGGCTCTCTTTCTTGAAGAAGTATTCTAGACAGTAGACAAGGAAAAGAAGGAATAGGAGGAGAACTACATTCTTCTCCTACTAGTTTTAATGGAAATAAGGCAGCTGTGATTAGATCTTTGAAAGTGCTCAACTCTATTGATTTATGCTGCATGTGGGCAGGGCAAACATAATGCATGGTGAAGGTATATGCTGCTTTACCTAGGCTGTTGGGTTTTTTTATTCTACCAGAATTTGAGTCAGAAATAGTATAGAGCACTTCTTGGTGGTTGCAGAACTGAAACTCTAGGCACATACAAACTTCAAAGACAAGCATTGAGAGATCTAGAAAATGTTAGGAGTTTCTTTCAGTGTTATTTGGACTGCTATCTCAAATCTAGTTTTCTTACAACGTGTGATATAAAGGAAACAGTAAGGGTTAGGTCCTTTTCTGGCTTGCAGAAATAGCATGGTTGTTGCTCCTAACAAAGTGACAATGACTTATCTTTATATTTGCCATTACCATTGTTTAGGATGAGTTATTGCTGGCAAGTCACAGAAATGTAAAGAAGTGCAACAAAAAACAGAGAAAAGTTACTCCTCAAGAACAGCAAACCTGCTTGCATAATGATGCCCATACACAAGACTGGTAATACTGTTTCTCCAGTTAAGTCCTCTGTAGTCTTCTCCTAAATATGTAGCTATCTGTAGTATCTGTAGCCCTGGTACCTCCAAGTTCTTACTGTGGTCAGAGAGCAGGTGCACACCACAGTTCATAAGTGTTTGTAAAGAGCTACACCAGATAACAGCAGTTATAATGGTCATCTTATTTTCAAAATTCTCAAAGTCATTGTTGTCAGGAAACCTCCAAAAAAGAGTCTGAAAAATCCACACAGGCACCATATGCCTGTAAAGTCAGATATGAAATGCGTAACACTTTAATCCATAACATGGTGCTATTTGATGAAAAAAATTACAGAACTAAGCACAGTTTACTTTTATTTATTCATAAAAAGTTTTCCTTACAAATGCAAAAGCTAAAATTATTCAAACTTAAGAAATTGTCTATAAATTGTCCTAAATTGTATGTAAATTTACAGTAAGAACTTACATTCCAAATGAATAATTATACAATTATATGATAACTGTACAAAGGAGTTTCAAAACAATTTGCAAGATTGCCTAACACTCAGTTATTCATTAAATTATTGGGTACATTAAAAATTTTTTTATGGAGTTTCAAGTCATCTACTTAACTCTTGAGACTCATTTGTGTTTAATAAGCACAGGGATATACAAAATTGTGCCTCATTTATGGTGTAGCTATAAGACTAGGCTACTCTGCTAAAAAATGTTAGACACAAAACCTGTGACATCCTCAAAAACAGAGTCTTAATTGTTTTCATATATGCAGGGAAAAGCCATGTGTATGTGAATTTTTTCTACAATTCAGTGTCCTCTTACTTTCTTGCTTCCTGAGAAAGGCTTTATTGTTCTTCTGGCAGCTGGAACATGTATGAATGTGCTGCCCCCTCTTCTTCTTTTCCAGAGGATGACCCAGTTTTGCCATAAAAGACACAACTCATTGAGAAATAATACTGGCTATTTGTATAATGTGTCCTTATACTCCTGCCTCTGGTTGGAAGTAATGTGTCAAACAGTGAAGACTTTGATGATCCTGCCTGTCCAGGAGTTGAAAAATGTGGTGAACTTCAACATAAATGGTGAAGAAACATGTACTCAGATGCTGAGAAAAAAACCAATACAGATGATTAAGGAAAGCTCCACCATTTAATTAATTATTTCCCTTTCTATTGCTTGTCTCTTGTACTCATAAGCAGTCATACAATAGTCTACATTTTTCCTTCAGTTTTTGTGTGACCCTTTTGCTTTCTCTGTCCTGCACTTAGCATGTGTCATGTTTGTGTTCCCTTTCAACTCTTGCCCCCTTCAGAGAGTGCAAGTTACTTCATGCCTTATTCTTATGCAGTGGGATCTTCTTAGGCTTTGTTCAAACAATGCTGGAAAAGAATTTAGTAGCTAATTCCTCTTATACCATTAAGGCTGATGTCTGTCACTTCAGCTTTTTAAACCTGAGTGTCTATTTATCAGTGAAGAAGTTTAAATTTAGAAGCCTTACAAAAGTGATTTCTGCAGAAAATGAGTTTGTGAAACGTACTTTCGGGACGACTTTTCAGACAGAAAGACAGACAGACACACACAAGCTGAGATGTGTTAAAATGAACATTTTTACTGGGAAAGATGAAAGTCTTCTATTCAGGTCTCTTTTTCTGCCCTTCAAAATAAGCTATTTAGGAATCCCTATGAATGTAAGATATAATTGTAGATAAACCCTTGCTGTGATTGTGTTTCAACAAACTGTGTTTTGATGACAACTCCTTTTAGCAGAAATTTCCTTCATTTTTGGAGGAACTGATGTTAACTGCTCCTGGGCTTTCACACACACACACTAAACTGGAATTTTTGTCCATGCCGTATTTTAGATTCATTCAACATATATCTTTGCAACAACTTGGAGATAACAGAAATCCCATTTTTCATCTCTGAGCTTAGTGTAGCATTCCAGGTGTCAAAAAAGAAAGAAAACAATTCCATTTCATGGGATAGAGGAAAATAATTCAAATGCTATGTGCAGGTATCATCATTTTAACTCCCTTTCATGCAGTAAATATACTGTTCTAAGAGGTTTCACTGCTTAAGTAAAAAGTAAGAAGGTGGATGCAAAGAGAGCTCAGTGAATTGGCCCAAATAAACAGCAAAGTCGGGCTTGTTTAAGACTCTTGCAACCTGCCATATCAGATATGCTGGTTTAGGCATGAGTAGCGGTTGCATTTCTATATTTCCACAAATTAAGCCACATGAAGATGAAAGAAAAAGATGTGTAATGAAGAAACTTTGCTCTTTAAAAGGATGTATATTTTGGTTTAAGTAGCTACCAGTTTAATGTTGAAGTCCTGCCTTCTATTTTTACATGCACATACAGAGGTATAAAGAACCATCATACAAGGTGCCTAGTTGCCAATGTGTACATGTGCATGTATATGTTGATGTGTACATGTAGTGTTCTTTTCAGGGAGGTGTGTGAGGAATGAACTGTATCTGTGTACTATTGACAGGTTTTCCTGTTTCTTAAAATCATTTTCTGATGGGCGTTGAAAATAGACTCCATAGCATGTTTTCCAGATTTTCAGTTACGAAAATTCCAGCTGTGCTTACGGCTATGTAAATCAGAGAAGGATCATGTAGTGATCTGTCAATTACATAGCACGTCTTTGCATTTTTTGCCTTGAGCTTATGACTAGAATCAAATTACTGTTTCATTACTTGGAAAAGAGGCCAGACTGTGATTTAGAAAACAAATGAGGGCTGTTGTCCTTTTTTCCTCTGAATTACTCATTGGTGATTTTTTTATTATTATGAAGGATTTTATGATTTACCAGTCATCTATAGGCTACTTTAATACAATACATTGATATTATCACGAAATTGAAGTTCTGTCTTTGACCCCTTTCCTTAACCATTTTGTTTAGGGCCTTTTCTGTGTATGGCTTCATCAGTATCCAATAGTCCACAGTCCCATTCAGTGTAACAGAAGTAATTTTCTGTCTGTCCACTACAAAAGAATCTAAAGGCTATATACCTTGTTAAAATACAGTCATAATGCTGCAATTTTATAATACTTCTCCTTCAGGGAACAGAAATTACATCACATAGTAGTTTACGAGGAATTTGCTCCTCAGGCAAAAAGAAAGGCTTCTGATTAAATTTGTAATTTACAGAAATCCAGAAGGGTCCCTTTAGTGGAAAAGAACTTCGTTTCAAATGCTGGCATCTTTGTTTTATGCTACATTTGAGCAGTTTCCTAGAAAATCTTGTGGTTTTTTTGTTGTTGTTGTTGTTTTGTTTTTTTTCCTGGATCCTCAATGAAAAGAGTTACAAGACAACATGATTTATATCATCTTATTCTGCTAGTGTTAGAACAGGATGAGCTTTGAACTTTGCTTCTTTCCTGATTTGATTTACCATACCAGATTTTAAATAGAGCTGCCAATGCCTGTGAGTAGCATTGGTGTGTGTGGAAATAGTTGGATATTTTAGAAGGGTCTGGTAAGAGGAATTTCAAACTTTCTTCAGATTGCAAACTGGTGAGCTTAAGATGGAGGAATCAAACCAACTTCCAGCTTACAAACAAAAAAGAGAAAAGAGAAAAATGCCTACTATCAGATAAGATGCATGACATCAAAGAATCATAACTCTAGTAACTATTATTTTCCTACTAGTACATGGGTTGGTTTTTTTTCCCCAAACAAATGTTTATCAGTCTTATTTAATAATTTATCAAATAGAACAACAAGGATTTAGTAGACTGTTTATAAAACACATTTTAAAGATATTTTTGTTAATATGACAAGTTAGTTAGCTGGTCAGTTACAGAAACAGAGGTCTACCAGAAGATTGACCCTATAAGGTGCCTTCCAGTATTTCTGTCAACTTTCACTCATAGGTTCCAAAATGCATGTTGATGGACAGGTAGCTTTTTCATTTAACTCTATGCAAAGAAAGCTTTGGAGGGAAGACCTACTTAAAGAGTCTGAAACACAGAAATCTCTTTCAAATCTCATGTCTGCCGACGGGGAATGCGGACGGGGAAGACACAGACAGCCAATATGGTTGATAAAAGCGTCTTCACTTTATTGCAGCCAGCTTCTACATTATATA
>JAVKLA010000030.1:210065-305712 GCA_034782735.1 Sagittarius serpentarius | reverse complement strand
TTCCCCAGTGGTATGTGGCTTTTTGTCTTTTGCTATGAAGTAAGAAACCTCAAAGGAGGCTTCTAAACATTTATCATCAAGTTCAGTGAAATTTTGTAAAGTACTGGATGGAGTATCACGTAGCTTGAAACACCGATGAAAAAATTGTTGAGGTACGTCTTCATGCACTGGATGCTTAGCTTTTAAATGTCTTGCTATTCCTTATGGCTGCGTAGTCCCATTCGCTAACTTTTCAAGGCACATTATATAGGGTGAGGTACTTCCTGTGCGCGTTGATCTGCGTGGCCAGCTGTGTGCTTGAGTATTCTGACTGTATGTGCTTGTGTGTTTCCGCATATGCCAGAGGAGTATGTGCTCAGCCTCACTACCTGCTCGACCTCAGGCAAACAGAGCCACAGCACCCATGCATCATCAGGATAATGGATTAATCAACCTGTAGCAGTACAATCCTTAGATTATAGAATCTAATTAAGAAGAATAGTAAGTATAGAGACTGCTTTAAACAGGTATCATAAATACCATCTATGTGAGCGGTTTCAACAGGGTAGATTAGTTCTACATTTAATGAAATTACGTAACAATGCGCTAATGTCTGTTAGTAGCTATTAATATACTACAGTACCATCCTAATGGTACAAGTTGTTTGTACAATTAGAGAATTGGGCATAGATCATGTCAGCAAATTGCTTACAAAAGGTATTCTTAACTTTGTTTTGGTAGACTATTAGTATGTTACAATTCATCCCATACGTAACAACTAAACTACAGAATTTGCAGTTGTTTCATGCAACTTTCCATTGTCCTGGCAACCCATTCCAGGCAATGATCTTTGTTGCCATGGCTAAGAGACCTGGAATGACTCACATGCATATACTCATTGCACACCTCAAAAGCCAGGCCAAGCCTACCTTGTGTGGCAACTAACTGACAAGCTGACGGATACCACTGCCATTCTAGCTGCTGGTTTTAGTACTACTGCTGCTGTATTCTCAATTACACTCATGCTCATTAATTATCTAGAAAGTATGGGACCAATCTTTTTTTCCAGGAAGGAGCAAAGTGAGCTGCTCAAGAGTAGATAACTTCTTCATGCTGCAGAAAATGACCCTCTAGTTCCTGGGGTCATATTATGTTGGGCAGTTCGGTGGACCAGCAGGAAGTGGCAAATTTTGACATAAAGAAGGTCACCCTCAAGGTTCTATGCAGTGACCTACTGCCTGTCACCAAGTGTCACCATATCACATTCTGGGTGCCAACACCTGTGAAGAAGGGCCTCCACTGAATTGTGTAGCCTTATCATCTAGATGTTGATTGCTCAGCAGCCAATTTGAATTCCATAGTGGATGGAGGTCTCCCAGGCCATCTTCCAGACTGTCTACCCATAAGTCAAAATCAACATCACAGACATCAGATGGGTGTTGGCTGAACCTGAACTCCCCACGTTCTTGGAGACAATTAACAAAGTACATATCCCCATATTCTGTTTATAGAGAGGCTACTCCCAGTACATCAATGTTAAAAGCTACGCCACATGCTGCAAGTCCAGAGGGAGAATTATGGATGAAGCAGAGATTACAATGGCCATGTGTGCCAAGGAGCAGCAAGAGGGCCGTTCCGTAAGAGAAGGTGAGCCAAGAAGTTAGCACCAGTGCATGGCAGGCAGGGACAGTAAGGGCACTGTCAAGCATGCAGTCCAACAGCATATGAGCAAGGATAGCAGATAAGCTCTGTGATGGTAACTAGGGTCAGCCAGCAGTCCAGTGATTGCCAGACAAGTCCATAGTGATAAGGCATGCCCAAGATCAAGCTGGGAATTCAAGTCCACAGGTCACAATCAGTATTCAGATCAGCTAAGCATAGCTGCAGCATAGCTCAGGTGGAGACCGAGGGTGAGAGCCCAGCTTAGAAGCAGCTCCTGAAAGTAGGGGGCGGCAAGCCCCACTGAGGCCTCTCACAGCAATTTGATTTAAGGTCAGCCAGCTGCACTGTGAAAGCTGGCTCTGAATCTAGGCAGCCAAAACCCCAGAAGCAGCAGAGAGGGAATGCACTCAAGGCCCTGACAATGTGCACTGTGGCAGTATCTGGGAACTCTATCAATGGGTCCATCCCAGTAGCATTGTTCTACCACCTGGTGGTAAAATTAATAATATCAGTGCTATTCAACACAAGTAAATTCCAAGCGTTTGACCAAGAAATCAGTTTGTTTAAACAGAATTAACTACCACAGTAGATGGGTCTTTAAGCAGATAAAGTAGTACAGTGAATGTATAGAGAGTAAATATACAGTGTACAGTATTCTGGGCTGTTTTAACAGGAGATTGAGGGAAGTAATTCTCCCTCTCAGCACTTTTCAAGACAGTAACTGGAATACTGTATCCAATATTCAGGGGTAATTTTACTTTTCTAGTGACTGGAGACTATTAAATCTGCAAGTAACACTAGGCTTGGACTGGCCGCAAAGTTTTTGGAAGACAGATTCAGAACTTGAAGTCATCTTGACAAACTGGAGATGCAGACTGAAAAAACATGGACAAATGCTTATAGATAAGAGTAAACATGTGCATAAACACTTGAGAGGGAAGAAGCTGTCAGCAAAACTGCAGAGAAGGATCTGGTGAGTACAGCAACAGTTGTGAAAATTGTAAAAAAGACAACTGGCATGCTGTGATATACAAACAGCAATTTTTGTTTGTTGTACAAATTAAGGCATTGTACTGTTTTATGTAGCTCTATTAAGGTTGTGTTGCAGACCTGCAAAAATTTAAAAATATGCAAAAATTGAAAGCACCAGCCTTGTTTACTTTAGAGAGAAGCCCCTGCAAAAGGGCTTACACATGCAAAAAAACCCCTCTGAAGATACAGGAATAAACTTTTATCTATGTACATTATGGGGAGAGAAAGGAGTGGAAGGCTTCATTACAAAGTCAGATCCTTTTTATGATTAGAGTGTTAAAACTTAGAGAAAAAAATGTCACAAATATTCTCACTGCAAACTTTTCACATGAATTTGAACAAGAAGCTGCAGGAATGTCACAAGGGATGTTGAGGCTGCCTTTGACAAGAGAAGTGAATGAAAGCACAGCTTTTAAGCATTTAAGTATTTAACTACATAGAAGTCTACTAAAAATACATTTGTTTCCATTTCATCAATCTGGAAGAAAATCTTTCCCTGCTAATTAGGCTGTTCAATTTGTCTTTTGACTTTGTGTACTGGAGTCTTTGGTGCTTAATAATACCTCATAGTCACAGGAAATAATTTAGTTAATTTCAAAATATGCCACATTGCTGGGCAGATACAAACAACTCCACTTTAGAGATGCACTGGTAAGTTAGCAGATGACTCAAACCCACATATTAGGTAGGATCAAAGATAGGAGTGAAACTCGGAATCTCCAGAATCCTGAGTTTAGGCCATAACTGCTGAAACACGGTACAATAGCTGGAGATACCAAACAGAACAAAAAGGGTAAGAAGAGAAGATATAAAATGAAAATTTGGTGGAAATATAGAGCAAGGAATTGAGCGTTCTGCTCAGGAGAGGTGAAGTCACTTTTCTTTTTTTTTAAAAAATATGTCAGTCCTCTTTGCATTTCACAAATATTATTTGTGATATTGCAAAGTATATGAAGAGCTTTAGTATCAGGTACGATCTAAAACACAAATGAGGACAGCAGATTTGAACAGAAGAGAAGAATTTTTCTGACTGATGACACTTCAATATCTGGTCCACAGCTGTAACTAATGGTAAATGATATGGACGTACTTCTATCCAAAAAAGTATTGAAAAACAGTGTTCTTGCTAACACCTTCTAAAGCATTGCCAATGGCCGTGGAATTCCTATGGTTTATAATTTAACTGTAAACACAATGCCTCCGCATAATTTCTTGTTGTGGCATTACAGTTAAAATATACATGTTGAGACACAATCTCTGAGTTTTGGTCAAGTGATTATTGCATTTTAACAGTCATGACTCAAATGATTCTGCATCAGAAGAACTTACTTAATCTACTTGTGAAATATAATTGATTCTGCTTGTTAGCCCCATAATCTCAGAAATTCAAGGCCCTTTTCACCTCACACATTAGCACCCATTGTTTAGGTTATAAGGCTTAATTCTATTTTACTGTCACCAATCATAGAATTTAGCCTGAGTTTGCCATAAGTAGATATTAGTGAACAACTCCACATCTCACACAAGGTTGTCTCTCATCTCAATTGGATCTGTAAGGCTAATGTAGTAAAGTACAGGACATAGGTTTTGTATTATTAAATTCATCACTTTTGATTATGTTGAATATTAAAGGGGATTTTTTGTTCTACTGATCTTTTGGAATCAGAACTTAATTTTAGAGCAAATATCCTTTTAAATCAGCCTGTAAGCAATTGTAAAAGACAAAGTAGGTAGCTAGTACTTCAGAGAACTATGGAAAATGATTTTCTAGGGTGTATTTCAGAAGGAGGTACACTGTGAAGAAGCAAGAACAGGGTTAGTACATACTCAATTCTAACAGAATCCCTCTGGTAGTCTCCTGATCACAGACATTTCATTTGCCTTAGCATGCCTCCTCAATAGCAGGCTGTGTGGCTGCTTATTCAAGGACTGTGTTTTATTCTTTCTTGCCCACCTTCGTTTGATATAAAAGTTTCAGAGACTAGGACTTGCTTTTCTGAATGGAAAACAATGCCTTATGGGTGTTTTGGGATGGTTTCACAGTTAATGTCTGAATGTGTTAAAAAGATATACAACTACAAAAAATCTTTAAAAATATAAATCTTTACCCTGTTGCATAGAAAAAAATCCAAGTTCTCACCAGTACACTAACTGCAACAAACGACAAAATCATTAACAATAGCCTAAAGTGATATTATAATTAAGCCTATTTATTCTTAGAGATCGTGCCCAGTGAAGCAATAAAATGAGATAATAAAGTAACATAGAAAATAACACAAAACATTCATGTAGGGCAGGATTATGATCAGGGAAACTGAAGAAAGTAAGGTGGGTGTTTTGTAGTTTCAGCTTCAATGTCTTCTCCTGCCATTCTTACTTTCACTTCTTTCCCCTTTTCCTGGCTTTCTTGCCTAATATTCTCTATCCTCCTATCTTCATACTCAGAATTCCCTTCTCTAGTACCTGAAACCAACCTCTTTTCTTTTCTGTCGTCAAGGCTACCCTTCCTGTCTACTTCCTGATTCACACACTTTGCAGCCATTCTATCCACTTGGCTTCCAGGTCTGAGTGTACTCTTCCTTTTGGACGGATTGATGAATCTTCAGTTTGAATGACCCACACAGATCAGGCTGTCCCACCTTTTTTATCATCATCTTTAACAGATTTAATGAGGTAACTGAACTACCACACACTGAGCTACTCCATGGTTACAGCCTTTGGTCTTTCCCCTTCTTCCTGCCTCCTCTGAACCTAAAGTCTTTTGACTGATGTTACGGGTTAGAAGTATCAGTGACTTTTCTGTCCTTTTTCCCGAATAAAGCTGTTGAACAAGTGGCCTAGAGAAGCTGGAAGAATGTGTTGCCCAGCAAAGTTGTGGGTGGCCCATCTTTGGAAGTGTTCAAGGTCAGGTTGGAGGGGGCTTTAAGCAACCTGGTCTAGTCCAACCCCATGGCAGGGGGGCTGGACTAGATGATCTTTAAAAGGTCCCTTCCAACCCAAACCATTCTGTGACTCTATGTTTCTACATACCTGATGGACTGGCGGTAGATGAGAGAGCAAGTATTTGGTGGGAAAAAAGGTAGTGAAAACTTCCCATCTGCATATGTGATTGAGAGTCTCCGAGAGCATTTTTGCCCTAGAAGGGATCTCTCTGTGTCACCCATGGGGCAGTCAGAACACTCTGCTAGTTCCCTGACTGGCAGCTCCAATTCTGGGCTGTTTAAAATGAATTTATCCTCCCATCAGTCCTCCCATCCACAATAGGAAACATTATGGCTCTCAGGTTATCCTCCTCCAGTTTTCTGAACTTCTCTAGTGAAGCAACAAGCTCTCACAGTGCTACAGTGTTCTGGTATTTTCAAAACAAATTTGTGCTTTTGATGGTTACCAAAACTATTACTAACCTTTGGAAGAAAGTCTTTCATATAAATGAGAATTTCTTTCATGTTCCTTTAATCCACATATCACGCTGGTCACTGGTAGTACCACCAGTGACCATCTGAGGTAGAAAAGCTTAAGTTAGACAACTTTATTTTTAAAACTAAGTACAGTCTCTTTGGAAGTGATACCTTTCCACATGAGTTTTCAAGATGGCCAGTGACATTAACATTGCTGCATCATGTGTTTCTAATGCACTTTTAAAAATTTATTACATAAGCTGGCAATATTTTGTGCAGTCTATGATACATACATATTTTTGGAAGGTTGAAGCTGGAATAACAATCTGTGAAGCAAAACTTCACCCTACCAAATTGTTGCAGGGGAATTTACTGTTCACACAATTTACAAGATCAAAGTCCCAATTCAATTTCACTTCAGGACAGATATTAAGAAAATAGTTTTCTGAAAACTGCCTAGATTCCTAACCATCTTGAATGTATATGAAAAGCTTGCAACAACATCTGTCAAACACACATCAAGAGGTATCTAGAAGATAATTACCATTAAATATTTTTATGTGTGATAGCTGGAAGGCATGTCCAACACTGTATTCTTTTCAATTTACTGATCAGGGTTACATTTGGAAAAGCTAATGCACTATATAGAGAAGAGAAAGAGTCTGTCACAGAGAAAAAAGTCAAAGGTCCTCTCACTAATTTGTGGACTCAAGAGAGCAGAGCTGTCATCTGTGCCTTAAAGATAAGAAGGGAATCAGTCGATAAGAATTACTTGTGACGTCTCCCCCTCCCTACACACACACCCCAACCCCTCTTCCTGCTTCTGTAGTTAGAAAAAGTTTACAGGGAAAATTTTTGTCTTCACTTTCAGTAGTTGATAAAGGCATCTTCAAAGAAACTTGTGTGCTAGCTGGAGAAAACAACGGCATGTATACAGCACCATATTCTTGTATATGTGAATACTTCACGTATTCAGCTCACAAGATCCCCAAAGCTCTATAGGCTGTATATTCGATAAAGACGTCAGACTGCACATTGCCATCATACAATCCTCTCCAATGTAGATGGTTTTCAAGGTTTAAATGCATATATAGACATTACACCGTCCTGGGGACCTAACCTGAAGAAGCCTTCCATATCCAATTTGTAGTGTGGAAAATGTAAGATACGCTTCCCTGGCTTACTGCTGCCAGATGCAAATGTGCTCTGTCCTTACTCTGATAGATGCAAGAAACTCTGCTTGAATAGGTATGTAACTACAGTGTCTGAATTACTCAGCTTCAGCTAATGACCACAATCAAACACATTTTTCTGAAATGTGGGTCATATAATTTTGGATAAAATATGTCTTATACCTGGATATCTCAGAGCACAAGCACAGAGAGAGCATCTATGTGAAATAAATCCATATTCTCTTCAGAGAGAGACATGAATCTTGGAATAAATGAAAGTTTTAACAACCTGATTCTCTCCATAACAATTCAACTTCTGTACTGAATTATTTAACAAACTGTTGCAGTAGAATGCTACTCAGGAGCATACTCTTCCAATGGAAACCAACAGTAGTGTCTGTTAGATAAGAGTATATAATGTTATTACGGTCTGTCATGACAGGAGAGGGAACATCACTTCCATGCCAAATTTTGCAAGACAGCTTTCTCAGTATCACAGCACCACTGAAACATGTACTAATTCAAAGACCCATGCTCTTCACTGAGAAAGTGATGTGCATTTCATTTCCTGAAACATCCTATGCACACTTATAATGAGGTTGTGATCCAGCTTCTTTTCAGGATGTGTCCTGGTTTCGGCTGGGACAGAGTGAATTGTCTTCCTAGTAGCTGGTACAGCGCTGTGTTTTGGGTTTAGTATGAGAAGAACGTTGATAACACCCTGATGTTTTCAGTTGTTGTTAAGTAACATTTTGACTAATTCAAGGACTTTTCAACTTCTCATGCCCAGCCAGCAAGAAGGCTGGAGGTGCAAAGGAGAGGTGGGAGGGGACACAGCCAGGACAGTTGACCCAAACTGGCTAAAGGGATATTCCATACCATGGGACGTCATGCCCAGTATATAAACTGGGGGAGTTGGCCGGGGGAGGAGTGCTGCTCGGGCATCGGTCAGGAAGTGGTGAGCAATTGCATTGTGCATCGCTTCTCTTGTGTATTCCAATCCTTTTATTATTATTGTCACTTTATTGTTGTTGTTAGTGTCATTGTTAGTTTCTTCCGTTCTGTTCTATTAACCTGTTCTTATATCAACCCACCAGCTTTATTCTCCAGTTCTCTCCCCCATCCCACTGGGTGGGGGGGAAGTGAGTGAACGGCTGCATGGGGCTGAGTTGCTGGCTGGGGTTAAACCATGACACAAGGTCTGGAAAAAAATAATCCATATATAAACATTCAAAGTGTTTCTAGAGAGAGTGTGTGTGACAATCCATATAGTGTGGCAATATCAATGTAACATTTCGTCAGATTACGTGGTAAAATGACATTTAATCAAGAGGAGGTAGAGGACTTGTTTAAAAGATACTGGCTCATGAAACCACGTTAACTCCAATCATATCGCATTGGCATATTGACCAAAAAGCTTTTTTGGTCTTCTCAAGTTTCATTTTAAAACCGAATACTTCAGCCAAGGTTTTATTACTTGCTTTAATTTAAATTACATTGTGTTCACAATGATCATAGCCATTTCATAATCAAAAAGACAATAAATTCCTTGCCCAGAGAAATTTTAAAGCCTAGATAGTGTTCATTAGAGAAAACAGAAGTAAAATTAACTTAATTTCTTAAAGCCTGGGAGCTGTTAGATGCTATAATTATGAAGATGGAAGAGTTCAGACACATAGATAAGACAGATAAATAAACTGCATATTGTCATGAACAAATTTGTCCAGTCAGTTTACAAAGATATCATCTCCACTGTAAGGTCATTTATAATTAAACCTAGTCAGGTCGCTATGCACATTTGCATATCATTTCTTTGTCTATACTATCAGTGCAACTACTGAAAAGTATTTGTTAGAGAGTACTAGAACTATAGCCATTGTGAGAAAAAAGGTAAAGTAAGGAAGAGTGGAAAAGGCTGAAAGGCAAATGTGGCAGAAACAGATGGAAGACTTAAAGATGTGTTGAAACAAAGGATTGTAAGGGCTGAAGTTTGTTACACATTCCTATTTTTCAGTTTGCCAAAGATCTGGGATTTGACTAGCTGTAAATTAATTTAGGCCACAATGAATAAAGCACATCTGTATCTGTTGGACAGTATGCATCACAGCAATGCTCCTCCCAGTGATGCAAAAGCTGTGACTCCCACAGGAGTATCTTGTTACTTCCACTAAGTTGAATCTCAAACATTTATACAAGAAGTATTTGCAAATTGGATTTTGATGTTAAGCTCAAGGGAAGTGACACATTGTGAGGAAAGAAAGGTCATCAAGGACCTTTTTTGCAGTATTTAGAGCTGTTTGGTAAATGCAGAAATACATAGCTACCAGTGGACTGAGAGGTAGAAAGAACTGGGAGTAAGTAACTGGTTTCAGCCATATAAGTCTGTTGTCACAGTATAATCAAAGATGTTAAGAAATTATGCAAGCACTACAGGAATAGGGAAAAAATCAGATGAAAGTGGGAAGAAGATTTGGACTTTAGGAGAGAGACCAAAGATTTGGGAAGCTCTGAACCACTGAACAGGTATCTAATTATCTTCAGACCAGTGAACCAAGACATCATATTCCCCTGAAAGACTAGCAAGGTGGGGAGGTAAACAGTTCTGTCCTGGTATTCTGATTGTTTCAGTCATTTGGGAAGCTGACACCAAACTGGTCCCCTCCATCTCTGTCAGCTCCCAGCTGTCACTTGAGAAGGTCTCAACTCCCAACATCCATACTCAGCTTTTAATGTCTCAGGGCAGTGATCCTGGTTCCCAGTCCTCAAAGCAGAGAAACTTCCCTCCCATATCTTTCCAATGTGCATCCTTAAGAAAGCAAAGACACACAGGCTGGCCGTCACCTGAGGAGCAACGAACAACTGTAAATAGAATCAGTAATGTATAATTTCTTCTATGCCTCGATGCAAAAGAAAAAGAATCAGAAGTGGATTTTGTGTTCAGCCCTTGAAAGGAGTTTTGAATGCAGATGAAAGAGCGCAAAAAGAAAGTCAGCACATTGGCCTTTCTTTTGTGGGAGGAGGAGCACTAGGATCCATAGCCCGCACTATCTTGCAGTAGGCAGAGGCCTCCAGGCCCAAGAGCAGCAGGTTGAAACAGGCTAGTAGCGGTGAGAATATCAGACCAAAACAGGCTTGTTGGGTGGGCAGGATAGTAAGGCTGCTGGAGAGAAAAGAAGCAGCAAATTGCTGAGAACAGGCTGGGGGAGATAAAGAATCACATACTTCTGTTCAAAAAGATTTCAGTGCAGCTCCAAGAGACAGAAGGACACATGGGTCACAGGAAGAGGCAGAAGGGAACAAAAAATACAGTTTTATGAGAAGTAGAGGTGTTAGGAGGAGAAGGTGGGTGGAGAGTTGCAGAAATGCATCCATTTCCCTCCCTCCCATTTTCTTTAGAGGGCATTTTTCTCAGAGCTTTTCCTCTCTTTTCTCCTTCTCACAGCAATCAGCCAAGCTGGGAAGAAGAGATTGTCTCTGAACTTAGTAGTGTCTCTTGGCACAGAAGACCGGTAGTAAACAAGTAAACGGAGTTGACAACTGTGCTAACCACAGGAGCAACGCCTGCTCAGTGACACGGATGAGGACCCTTCCAGAGGTAAGGAAATGGGTCTGTCTTGCAACCTGCTGAGGTACCTCTGTTGTACCCCTCTCTTTTTCTTCCCCTGTGACAGGTACACTGCTTATTGCCCTCGGGAAGTGGAGGAGTTGAGCTTTTGACAGCTTGTATCCAAAAGGGGCTTGTCCAGGTCTCAGGATGAATGATGTGGGATGTGGTGTGAGGATTCAGGGGTTCTTGCCCTTCCTGTTAGTTATCCTAATGGCCATTCTGGGGCTGTGGTCAGATCTGTTTGAAGCACTGACCAATAAACAGTAGTAGTAGTAGTAATATTAATGAACTGATTATTTGCATCTTTTATTGTATCCCCATTTTTTCAACAGATTCTTTTAAGAAAGTACTTATGCAGAAACATGCATTTCCCCCCCCCCCAAATAATTGTGAGTATAAATGGCATAGTTTTCTGAATGTGAGAATGACATGGTAAACCTAATTGCTAATGTAGTGCAGTGTCCTTTTCCTGATTTGATGTCTTATATAAATAACTAGTAAAGTGCTAATTGCATATTTACTGACAAATCACACTGAACCAAACCCTTAGCTCAGGGTTGCTAAAATATACAAAACATTCAAGGACAATAGAGATAAATGAAGTTTTCTGTGTAACTAAATAATATAAAAAAAGAAATGTGTTTTTTTTGTTATGTTGAGAGCTGTTCAGTGTTGCAAGAGCTGTGGCTGTAATGCATATGGTCACTTTATATTTATCTTGTCTGCATTTTCTGACTGAGGAATTTGCAGAAAAGTTTGGTTTGTATATCCGTTCTCATATTTCTGTGTGATAAAAGTCAGACAACAGTCATAATTTTAAATAGTTACTGGCCATGGTTATGCTTCAAACTTTTAGTAGTCCAGAATATAATTCAGCAAACTTTCTGTTTAGTTTTTCATGTTAGCAGGTACTATATTTTGAACACAGGTTAAAATATTATTTCTCAAATAGCATTTAATGTGCTTAATTTATGTGCTTAAGTGTTTTGCTGAAAAAAGATAAATTTAAGAAAACGTTGACATTTTCATGAGTATTAGGGCATTAGTCTGAAAACATGTCATCCACATGACTAATGTGATAAACAGAATTTGGGTAACAGCCAATGTCAGTAATCATGAATAATCTACTGGCTGAAAAAAATACCGCTAAATTATCTGGTAAATAGTTATGAAAAATAACTCCAATTCTCCCTGCCTTTGATCTCTTTATTTTAATTTACTTTATTTTCATAAAAGTTAGATGCTGCTTCTTCTGCAGCAGTACTAAACACTGGGAAAATGCAAAGTGAGGAAGAATTAGGCAAAGGAAGTTCAACCTCCCTGCAGAATTCAGGAATGGCTCACAAACAGAAAGAAGGAGATGCTGAAGGAAAGTCAAATTGTTTGGCTGATTTAGTTGCATCAAACACTTCTTGCTTTAGTGATAACTAAAGCTAGATTCTGCTAGCCTAAGTCATGCTTGCATTTGAATCAGGTGATTCATGTAGTATATAAATTCAAAATTATTCATTTTATAATGAGGAAAATTAAAAGTCAGCTTTTAGTGATTTTACGGGCATTTGATCTCACTTAGATACAGTGAAGCCATTTAAATTTGAGCACTTGCACATTCTTAAAAGCATGAAACTACTGGAAATTGCATTCACCCCCAACTTCTTGCAAATACTAATCATTCTTCTCACTTACTCAAAAGTGAGGCCCATAAGGAAAAGCTCTGTCAGAGATTAAAGGCTCTTTGTCCTTCTCCACAGCCTTATTCAAACTCTTCACTTGTCTCTTTATATGGAGCATGCTGGATGAGGCAACCAAGCCTCGTAACATACCACAATAAAGTGCTTCTGCTTCCTGCAAGCTATGTAGTGTTCCTGCATCCTGTGCCCTGGGAGTTTTTATATCCCACCTCCAGTTCTATCTAGTTAAATCCACACTTCCTTGACCAAGGATCACTGAATTAGGAAGGAGTCTGTATTTCAGTGCCTGTGAACCACTTCGTTTTTGGCATAAAAGTGAAGTTCATACTAGATAAAGAAGCTGAAAGAGATATTGCCCAGGTCAGTATCTTTATAAGAGTACTGAAAGAATAGGTATTTGTCTGTCTAGATTTCTTTAAGCTGTTGTCATGAAAAAGATACAAGGGACAACTAAGTATGACTGCACTCCTCTTTTTTCTCTGTTTATGTAGGTCCACAAGTTGTCTCAAATCCAGCCCCAGTAACAGAGACAAGATTAGAAAGACATTCCTTATGGAAGGTGAAGTGTTTGAAGAACACTTTTTATCCTTATGGCTTACATAACACAGACCTTAATCCAGTTTCTAAGTAGAGGTACACGACCAATTTCCACTCCCCTGTCTCTTCTTTTGGGGTATGCTATTCTTTCTGGGTATGCTGTTGTTAGCCAGGTACTTCTCTAGTTGTTTCACATTGGACTTTTGAGGGGGACAGTCTAGTTCTCTTACAGATTTTTTTAAATCTGTAATTTGATGCATTTTCCATTTCAAAAGGAACATAATGTATAGGCCCGATATAGACCTACCATTAACCAGAAGTTCAGCAAAAATTGCAGTGACAGTCTTGAAATACCAATTTCTTGTTAGTATCTCCACAGCCATGCCATTTAGTACTTGAAAGACACAAACAGATGTCCTCTGATAACATGAGACCAAAGAATTGCAAAATTATTTCATAGTAGGAATAGGTCAGATTTTCAATGTGAAAAACAAGAAGTCTATTGCAACAGAGAACTCAGGAGCATTGTGAATGCAAATCATTTACTCTCTCCTAAATGGTGAGAGATGAGGGCTTGCAAATTGAAGAATACTTTTTCTTCTTCCTTTTCAGCCAAGCAAATTTTCTTTCACTCACTTCCCTGCCAAAATGTTAGGCCATGACACTTACTCTCTACCTGAGGAGCAAAAGCTAAAGTGTTTTAATACAGGGGCACATGAAAGGAATTTGGATTTCCTCCTTTGTATTTCCTACACATTTTGCCAGTATGATCATGTTTTGTATCTAGCACCTTTTAACATGAAGATTCACTTGTATGTACTTGTTCTCCATTTAATTATTCTGTATCCTGCCTAAAGAAGCTAGGGGAATAGGATTTTTAAAGGGAGAACAGCAGTTAGGTATTTAACCCTTTTTAGCAGTTTCCATTAGTAAGTAAGCTGACATGCTTTTGAGAGGCTTCTGTTAATGACTGAATAAAATGCATATTTGAAAGATATAAAATTATGGGGTCTGGTTTTCTGTGTGTTCTGTTCTGTTAATGTTTTTGTACAGGAATTGTACACAGTATATTAGGCAAGATGATTAACAGCAGACATTCATTTCCTTAGCCTTTCCTCAGGTGAAGGGGTATATAATGTGAGGTACTTAATTCTTGTAGGATTTTGCTTCATTTCTTCTTGTGATTTTTGTAAAGATCTATGTTTTCTGTTTTTGTGGCAGAGAAGATAGATAATGAGCATGGTGACAAACGCAGGTTAGCTGCTGCATGTGAGGGAGCAGCAAGGGCAGACAAGGGAAGACAACTTAGAACCTGAGAGTCATGACAAGGCAGGCAAGAAGTAATGACTTTACCAGCAAGGGGTGCACCCCCCCAGTATGGGAATGAGGCGGGGTAAGAAAGGTCTGGTGATAGTAGCCAGGGTCAGCCAAGAGTGTAGGTTGCCAGGCAAGTCCATTGTGAAGAGGCAGGTCCAAGGTCAAACCTGCAGAATCAAGTCTGTAGGTTAAGGTCAGGATCCAGATCAATGAGGTTCACGGCCAGCCATAGGCATGGCTGCTGCTGCAACATAGCTCAGATGGAGATTACACATGAGAGCTGAAAAAGGCAGCTTCCAAGCGAAGTGGGCACCTCCACCGAGGCTGCTTCTAGCTTTTTCTCAAAGAGCTCCAAGGCCTGTCAAAGTTTCTCAAAGAGCTTTCTTTTATCAGAGACCCAGGCTTGAGCACAGGGAGCTAAACTTGAGGCTGCGGGGACAGCACAGTAATTTGCTGTTCTCCAGTCTTATGTACATCAAAGTAGGTAGAAGCAGTGGACACACACAGTACATGTCATTTATGTAACTTTATCCAGGTAGACATTAGGTGTGTATCCTAACAGAGTCATCAAGCTTCCTTTGCAGTCAATGGAGAAAAAGACAGGTAACTGGAGGATGCTTCAGCTCATCCTAAGACAGATGTTTAAAAGCTAAGCTGTACTCATAAGGTGCCTAGCCTTCTCCACTGACTGAAAAGACACACCTAGACTATGAACACAACTAAATTTAAGTGAGTTAAAATCTGCCTCTATACAAGATCTTCTCTGTGACTTATAGGTTCCTGCAGTTTTTAGAATAGGGCAAACCTTTTCTCCCACTTGAACTGGATTAGAGGACGTAGGATGCAGCAGTTATTTCTTGATGAGAGATCTGAAATTAGTGCTCAGGTTGCCAGACTGTGACAGAATAAAGAACCACCAGTCCTAGCCATTCTGTTATTAGCCTTATTGGCTCAAAAAGGCTTTGATATCTTCAGGAGGTATATGCAAGGTGATGCCATAAACCAGAATGAACTATGGACAGACAGGCCTCCTCATGGCAAGCTGGCTTTTCAATGTATAATTCATAACACTGTGCAACAGCTGTAGCTGGAAAAGACAAGGAAACGAAAGAGGGGAGAAAGCCCCTGGGAGTACAGTCACGTAAATGACTTGGACAACTGTTGGTATTCTGGCACTAGTCCTGTGAGTGATTTTCTAGTAGATTAGGTGGAAGATGGAGTATATTACCGGTGCTAACTTTAATATTAATTTTTCTTTCTTAATTTTTTCTCTTTGTCTCATTTTTCTCTCTTCAGACCTGTGACCAGGAGCTGAGAACAGGTGCAAAGAAAGAACGATGCCTTCAGGGGAAAAGCGTACTTCTGTGTACACTTCTTCTCAGTACTCTCCTTGGCTTTACACTGCTTATCACCTACATCATGATGACTTGTGGTCTAGGTATAACATGGGATATCCTTTTCCCTGCTTCTTCATCCATTTGCAAGACCCCTATCTGCTTCCATCGTGTATTAGGCTTAGCATCTGTGTTAAGAATCAGACTTTCAGAATTTCAAAGAATCTTAACACCAGTAGTAAAAAAGGTACACTGTTCTGCCTCTTCCTTCGGTCATAGTGGGGAGAGACCCCCACACCTGTCCTCCTTCTCTGCCTTCCAGTTAATATGCCTGGGCCCAGTTTTGAAGGAGAGCATCATTATATTGTCTTGCATGTCATCATCGTGTCATGCTCTGTCTGTAGTCACCTCCAGGAAACCGGACTGAATCTGAGATTTGGAGCTCCTCCTCCACCTTTCTGTCTCTGACTTAGTAAGTGTAGTCCTAGTTTTCTAGCACAGACCAGTGCAGTCATAGTATAGAAAGAAAAGTCATAGTCTCTTGCTAATGGGGGAGCTGTGAGCATATACCAGAAATATTAATTTGACTTTCAAAGTTGCTAAACAACTATCTGCAGAATGGTCCATGTAAATGTTTATGCATGTAGAATGCTCAGTACTGAAGGTGCATTTATATTGGTGGATACAGACATTCCCTGCTCCAAAATAAACATTACTGACTCTTCACCTAGCATTTTTCTTTAGTCACTGTTATGTGTTGGAGACTGTTCACTACAGAAACTAAAGAAAAACTGTTAGTTTAGATCTTGTCTATTTCCACTCTGCCTACCTCCTCCCAATGTCAACTGTTGAAACCATAGTATGGAAAGACTTACTTTGATTTACAAGTGGCTTAGTTCAGTAAGTAATTGATCTGATCTGCTGTTGATACCAGACACTGAGCCAAAATGAGAACACATACCAAGTGATTTGCAGCAGTTTAGATAAAGGGAGTTTTAGATCAAAGCAAGATGTACTAGAAAGTCTTTGTCCTGTTTTAACATCTCCCTCCACATTTTAAACTTATGTCCTTACTTTCTCTGTGCTATGTCCTTCTTTTGCTTAATGTGTTGATGCCATCAGTTTCTTCTTGTTTATTATTTGGCCAAATTTGGCTGATTCAGAGAAAATACACTGAGAAGGCAGGATAATCCAACCTGTGAGTGCCTACATAGTATGAACACAGGACACCACCTCTGGACATATTACCTGTCCTTTATTTAAAGAATCTCCCTTATAAAGTGCAAAGGCAATCTTGCTGTGAAGTGAATGACAGAACACACTTTGTTCCATATTCAGCAAAAATTTTCAAGGAATTCAACACTCTGCATGCAAAGGGATTTGTACCAAAAATAAATCTTTCGCAGGAAATGTCCCACAGATAACTTCTAATTTTTTTTTGTTTGGAGTTGTTCTCACTCTCCACTGTCACTGCTCAGTTCTTTCCTATTTACTTCCTGCCCAGGATCCTGTGATGCCGAGCTGGGTCTTAGACTGTTGGCCAGACTCCTGAATTCTAGGAATGACACTGTAGACCCCTGTGAGGATTTCTACAAATATGCCTGTGGCAGCTGGGAAGGCAAACACTCAAGCAGAACCACAGAAGAATCACTAAATGTATTTGATGTGTTGTTGGAAGAAAACCAGTTGATCCTGAAAAGGCTTTTAGGTAGGGACAGATGATTGGTGTGTTACCTTCAGCATCTTCCTCAGTCAGAGCTGAGACTACTAATAACTGAGAGCACAATCGTTCCTAACAGGGACTGAGTCCAGTCTCTTTGTTCTTCTATCATTACAAGATTTATCCTTGAGCATGTCATATTACAAAAGGTGCATATTAAACATTTTAGTTTCCCTTGCCAAGTGTAACAGATGAAAGTCACACTTTAAAATTCTGACAGCAACTGAAATAATTTGTAAATATAGACCGTTTTTGCTGTGCTTGTCTGAATGTGCACTCTGGTCATGTGTTCTTACTCCATGTGGGACTGAAGCCTAGATACACTCCACCTTCCTGTTGTGCTCCTGTTTCCATGCAAAGAAACTCAAGTATTTGGCCTCAGGAAGAGTCATGGCAGTAGACGGTCTCTTGCTTTGAGCGACTGTGGGAAGTGTGAATGTATTTACTAAATTGTTCTGAATCGAAGTGCAGTGTAATATTTTCTTACCACCTTTCTTGCTCTAATACTGCCCCAACTTTTTTTTTACCACTTCTGTAGTTTTTAATCTATTTTTTTTTTCCTCAGAGGGCCCACAGTTTGGGACAAGAGGCTCAGCTAAAGAGAAAGCAATCCAGTTCTATCGCGCCTGCATGGATACCCAACGGATAGAATCCCAAGGAACTCAACCATTGAAGAACCTCCTAAGTCAGGTGAATGTTTGTGCTGTTTCCTCTCCCTCCAGAAGATAATTTCTGCAGGGAAAAGGAAAGTGTGAAGTTCGGGTCATATGGTCCTACATGATGGAATTTTGCTAGCATCTGGCCCTGAAATAAGCTCACAGTTTACAGCACAACTTCTAAGTGATAAACCTTCTAGATTTAAATGCTGTTTCAAGATTTGATTTTCTGACACCAGTACCTGAATCCTTCCTCATGACCTTACATATTACTTTAGGACTGTACAACAACCAAGACTGCAAAGAGGAATCACTTCTAATCTCAGAAGTTCGGTTCAATAGGATCTACATTACGGATCAGGGAACATCTTGCAAAATGGGTGAAATTTTTCTGTCTAAGATCTGGTGGCCATCCACTGCTCTAGGCTTCAGGGGAGCTTGTTTAAAGAGGAAAATGCTTCTCCTTCCATTCTGGGAGACTCCTCTCAGTGCCAGGGAGGATTGTATATCTTCGTGCTAGCAAAGGGCATTTATGCCCTGTCTCCAAGGCAGATGCAGAAACTTCCAGCAGAAGGAACAGTGACTGCAGGCCCACCTGTGAATCTGCTTGTCGGGGAGGTGGGACCTGTAATCCCTGATCCCTGGTTGTCCTTCTGGATGGCTTTAGAAAAATGAGACCTCTTTCCTCTCTCCTTCTTCTGCTTTTTTCCTGTACACCTTGTTCTGTTGATAATTACCATTCCTTTTCCCTGTGCCATTTTGCAGTTTGTTGCTTTGCTTAAGTGAAAGTGACAGATCATATTAAAGCCAACAGGATATGTAGAAATCTTCATGAGTTTCCCCTGTTACTATTTGCTCTGTTGCTTCTCACTTGTCATAATGACTGAGCTTATAGGAGAGAAAAAAGATTCTGTAAATATGGATCAAACAAGTGTTTTTCCCACCTGCTGTCTCTCTCCCTCTCTAGGTTGGTGGATGGAATATCACAGGTGTGGGGAAAGCAAAAGATTTTAATGAAACTCTTCAGATTCTCATGGGCAGATATAGCACCTTTCCCTTTTTCAGTGTCCATGTGGGACCTAATCCTTTTGACCTCAAGACAAATATTATTCAGGTGAGTGGACTAAAGAAAAGAAAATTATCAGGAAGCATGGGGAATAGAGTCAGTTATACAGCCCATGAGACACAGGCTTGCTCAAGTTAAGCCTATGTTCTTCTCTAAAGAAAGTTTTCCTGACTTTCAGTAAACTTCTTGATTTTAGTACATAAAAAGCACTTATTTCTGGAAAATGAGCAGATGAAGAAGAATAAATTGCTTACTTTCTCTCATTTCTTCTGCCTGACAGTATAGCTTGTACTTCGTCATGGAAGGGTCTGGTTCTTCTCATGTTCATGGGTATGACTAGTACAATGAAGACTCTAAGTGCTATGTGTCTAATATACATAATGTACTATGAATTCTGCAGCTCACTGTTGTAGTTTAAACCTGGTAGGCAGCTAAGCACCACACAGCTGCTCATTCACTTCCATAGCCAGTGGGATGGGGGAGAAAATCAGAAGGGTAAAATTGTGAAAACTCATGGGTTGAGAGACAGTTTAATAATTAAAAAAAAAAAAGCAAAAAGAAAGCAAAAAAAAACTGATACAAAAAAACCCCAGTTGCTCACCACCAACCAACCACTGCCCAGCCGGTCCCCAAGCAATAGTAGCCCTGGCCAAACTCCTTCACCCCCACTTTTATTGTTGAGTATGATGTCATATAGTATGGGCTATCCCTTGGGTCAGCTGTCCCGGCTGTGTCCCCCGCCAACTCCTTGTGCACCCCAGCCTCCTCACTGGTGGGGTGAGGTGAGGAGCAGAAGAGGCCTCGGCTCTGTGTGAGCCCTGCTCAGCAGAGGCTAAAACCTCCCTGTGTTATCAACACTGTTTCTAGCACAAATCCAAACCACAGCCCCATACGCGCTACTATGAAGAAATTTAACTCTAGCCCAGCCAAAACCAGTGCACCATGTAGAAATATTTAACAATGTGGTTTATATTTGAATATCAGTCACCACAGATTTGTAAACAGCTTGTAAATTAGCTGCAGAATATGATAGATCCACAAAAATTACTTAGCAAACATTTTGCAAAAGTAAAAGCAATTTATTAGCATTTCAAATTGTGACACAGAAATTAACAAAGCCTCTTGAGCATATCCTCACATTTCCAGTGTTTCTGGAAATAGCAAGATGTTTTTCCTTTACTCCTTTTTGCAGATTGATCATCCTGAGTTTGAGATGCCACCTGAGAGTAAATTCAAAGAGAAAAATTATCTTGAGGTAACATATCAGAGGCTGAAGAAAGGTAAAAATAGCTATTTGGTGTAGGGATCTCATTGAATTGCCTCCTGGTTCAGATTGGTCTGTTTCCATGGGTTACGGTCAGTGACCTCTGAAAATGTCTCCAGAAGGAATTCTTTACAAAACTCTCTACTTTTCCAAAAAGACAGTTTGGAAAATGTAACCCATTTTTAGATGCCAGTTTTAAAAATTCTAGTGTAGAAACAGAATGTTATAGTTTTAATTTGTATTTAATAAGTAATATGGTTGTGGGCTTCCCTCTAGGTTTCACTTTGAATGAATGTTTAAAAAAAATGTTCTTGTCCTAAGTAAGGCTTTATAACTTAAAATCTGTGTATTGGGGGAGGGGTAGCTAGCATTTTTAAAGTTATTTTTAAATGTTTTAAGCTAAGCTGTGGAAACAAGCTCTTTGACCTTGAGAGTTGTTACAACAAAGTTAATTTCATCACAGCTCTGTCATTTTTCTGAACTTCATAAAGACTGAGTTGATTTTAGTTTCTCAGTCTGACCCTTTCAGAAAAGTCCTCAAAAAAATATGCTATGAACATAGCAGCAAGAAGCTGGCATTTTCTCGCCATCAGAAATACTGGCTCATTATATCATGACATCTCTCTCCTTTGACTCCAGAGATGGCTGGCCTACAACTCTAAAATGATTCCAGTATTTAATGTAATTGTAAGCTGGGACAAAAATAACCTTTTGGGAATTCAGTGTTCTTCACTGAAAGAGCAGGTGTACTTGGCAAACTGTATTCCATATGAAGAATTATATAAGGATGTTGCAGCTAAGATTACAGTTTTAGGGATGGGGCTGCAGTGGTTCTGAAAGATTTAAGTTTATATGGTCAAGATGGATGGTTGGATGGATGGATGACTGGGGTGACTAGTTTTGAGTCATGTTTCTCCCACTGGTCATATGGTCTGTATTGCAGGTTCTCCGTGTGTATCTCTCATATTTGAAGAAACTGGGAAGCCTACTTGGAGGGCCACAGGATGGTCCCCCTGATTCTTTTTCCCTTACTTTGTCCTTCATCTCTAACCTCCAGCGAGTTGTCACCCCACTCCAGAAAAGACAGCAGAGGGGGATGCTGTTTTTTCGCACTACCATTAGGGAGCTACAGGTATTTACTCCTTAGAACTTGAGCAACACAATTACATGTTACATTCACATTCTGAAGATCTGGATCAAAAGACATGCAAGACACTCTGTTTAGATGCCATCGCCTTGCAACTTACACTTGGAGTTTGTTGAGCTTTAAACAGCCTATTAACTTACAGTCTTTTATTGACAGGAGATGGATTTTTCAGGCCGAAATCTCTCTCCCCTCCCCAGTGCTAATTCAATTAAAAGAAAGTCAGTTCTCCTTTTCTACTATAATCAATACTGACATGATAAAAACAGTTTATCTTGTTGAAAGTATCTCTTAACAGTATCAGAGAGACTATCCCAGTTTCCCCATTATTTCTTGTCAGTCAATTTGGATTCATAATTCAGCATGTAAGCTTTGTTTTACTTCTAGGAAAAGGCACCTGCTATTGACTGGCTGTCATGTCTCCAGGCTGTCTTCCATCCTATGCCACTGAACCTCTCTCAGCCAATTGCAGTGCATGACATGGATTACTTAAGAGGCATGTCACAGCTCATTGAACAGTGGCACAAGGAAAGGTAGGCGTCAATATCTATGGTTGTAGTTATTCATGCCTCAAGAAATATTAACTTCAGATACCATAAATCAGAGGTCTGTGTTAGAGGCTGCTGAATCTAGTAGCCTAACAATTGCAAGGCTGCTGTGGCTCTACAGCCACAGATTTAGCCAGTACTAAGGCTTAGCATATATTCCCAATAGGCTTGCACATGTACGCACATATAAATACCTATGTGTCACACAGATCAACAAAGATGGAACACACCCACCCATAGAACTCATACAAACATGAACAACTCAGCCTGATCCTATTCCTCCTCTTCATCTGATCAGGATTGGTCTATCCTAGTGAAATATATATATACATACACAATATGGATCACTCCAATAGCTGGTCTTAGATACTCAGTCTGTCCAGAAGCTGGCCCCAGATCCCCCAGTGTCCACAGCTGCTGGTACCTGGGTATATGAGCCCCTGAGTCTTGCAGCCCTGCTTTGGTTGCTGGTGCTCTGGTCTCTCCCTGTTACAAACATGCATATACAAGCAGATCTCTCCAGGAGCTGGTCCAAACCACTAGTTTCTCCAATAGCCAGCTCTCAGACCGCTGCTCTCTCCAGCAGCTAGCTTGCACCAAAGTCTCTCCAGTAGTCAACTCTCAGACTCCCTGTCTCTCCAGTATCCAGTCCTATCCCCACACACAGAGAGGAATGTTATTTAGGAGTAGCATTTAATAAGATAGGAGAGATTCCGATGACCATGTGCAGGGCTCAATCAGACAGCCATCCTGGCAAGCCACAAGTTTACGCTTATCCATTCCCTCTTACCTTTCCTCTCCATTTTCCCATGTATGTTCCCTTCAATCCACTATGATCCTTCCCTTTCCCTGCCTTTGGTCCTTCCCATAAACATTCCATAATAAGTCTCACAGAATCCTACAGACCCCTCAAAATATTCTATAATAAGTTTCACCCACTCCTAAAAATACGCTTTCTCCTGCTTCCCATAAAGAATCCTGTGCCCCATCAGGCAATTACCCTTTGAGTCTTCATGGCGTTCTGGGGAGAGAGTTTCTTTGGTTGAGTCATGTCAAATCATCCTCCTTTGATAGCCTCAGGTGTAGCCCATTCAGAGGACTTTATTGTCATTTTTCAGGTTACTAGGGTTCCTCTGCCTTAAATTATTCCTCTGACACTTGCTACGCCTCTGTGTTTATAGTGACTAACCTTCCATCTTCAGTCTTTTTAAATGTCATTTTCCTACAGGGTCCTTCACATTTATATGATTCTTTGTCTGGTTGGGAATCTCTCCCCAGCCCTTGACAGTCGATTCCAAGATGCACGCCTGGAGCTATCCAAGATTCTTTATGGAAAACTGGGATCTAGAATGGTGAGTTAGCCTTTAACCATCTTCTTTAGCCTCCCTAGCAGCTGAACACCCTAGAACCCGCCTTCTGGATGTTCTCTTGATGCCTTGTCTGGATGGAGTTTCTCAGATTTGGGAAGGAAAACTACTCTCACTAAGCCATTAAATGCTTCCTTTTTCTCAAAGAAATGTGGGAGTAGATATGACACACAAAACTAAGTGCACTGTATCAAGGGGTAGGGAACAGTATGTAGATGGTCACCTTTCTTCTATGTATTTGTCTCAGCTAGCATATGAATCTTCATCTTGTGTGAAAGTAAGTGGAGTAAATCATAGGGAAATTAATGTTTTACTTGATTAAAGTTTTGTGAGGTAGCTTAAAAGGCACTACATTGCTTACCATTCACTGCTGGCAATTTTAGATAGCATTGTATATGCTACTGACTGCATGTTTACACATCTTTTTACTGTCTTCCTATCTCTTTGTCCTCACTCTCCTGTCTATTTCTTTCTCTGTTCTTACAGATCGCAGCTGAGCGCTGGAGGAAGTGCTTGACTGATACCAGCTCTTTCTTTGACCCAGTTCTAGGGCAGATGATTGTGCAAGAAATTTTTCCTCAGCAGGCCAAGAAACTTGTAGGTATTCATCCTCTTAAACCCCAAGCAGAGCTCAGCTTCATCTCTTTCTTTTTTTGACATGCCAACTTAAGACCACATCAAGGCAGCAAAATCATGTGTAGGTTTTATAACTTTTTACCTGTTCCTGTACTTATGCACTTCTCTTCTGTTTTGGGGAATGAAAGATGTCAGAACAAGACATTGCTGTCATTGCTAGAGTAATCAATGCTAAAATAGCAGTTATTATCTTTATGTCAGCTGTTAGAAAAGACATGTGTGCAGCACCAATACCTATGACAGCCCTACAAATGCATGCAATCTCAGTGTGCTTCCTGGAATGACAGTATTAACAGTATTCATCACCAATCTGACATATGTAAATAAGATTTTCAATTGCAAAGCCATTAAGCCATCATATGACCAGCTGTACAGAAATGAATCAATGCCAAAACATTCTGAGTGGATCCACAGTAAAAGGAACACCTGCATGCAGTGTGGAAAAGATTTCTTTTTTTTCCTTTGATAATCAGAGTTCCTTCTTATTTTGAGGGAAGTTAGTGTAGGCACCAGGTTTTATAAGGAGTTTGCAGTGTATAAAGTGACAAGAGTAAATAAGTTAATGGGAAAAATAAAACTACATGTAGTGAAGCACAAAGCTGAATCATCAAAACATGATTTTGTGAAGGAGAGACTCGTATTGCCATAACTTCAGAAAGGGAGACACCAGCATGAAATACTTGTAGATACTGAATTTTCATTTCACTCAAGAAGTGGGGCAATCATTTGGTCCATTCCTGTCCCAACAAGGATTGAATGAAAAAGAATTTTGTTTCCCACTTAGTTACCGTGAAAGGCAAGAGGAAAAGGTGTGTGAGAAAGAATGGTGAGCCCTGTGAAGAACCACTGGATGCCAAATAAGCCTAAACCATTGTAGAAACTGAAATCTCCTCTTTCATCACAAGAAGAGGAACTTCCCCCCGTTATTCTGTGGTTGAATTGCTGGAACATGGGAAAATGGTAGCTAAGCCTGAAACATGTTTTTGTGCAGTTCTGACTGTGCCTTCTTTTCTCCATTGCAGGCTGAGCAAATGTTCTCTGAGATCCGAGATGCCCTCTATGGCCAACTGGATCAGCTGGAGTGGATGGATGAAAAGACTCGCCAAGAGACTAAAGTCTTGGTGCGTGCAGAAGGCAGAAGTTACTGAGGCCTTCCTTTCCCTGAAGCCTTTGGAGAAGGAATGGAAGGGGCCTGCACTTTCACGTATTCTTACCTGCTTCTACAGGCACACAATCTTAAATAGATGTCTTATACACACGGAAAATTATAGGTGGTTTTATAAGTGCCGTCATGCATGTGAGCATACATTGATGTGTAGGCATAGAGAGGCTCAGTGTTTGTTTGTCCATGGATACTGTGAATTAATTGTGTTGAGATAAAATTCAGTTTTATACACCTAGAGAAGTTAAAATCTCTAATGACTGAATACCAGAAAACAATGCTCTAAAGAAAAAGAAGAGTAGAACAGCATTAGGCCTAAGGTCATTGAGTTAAGAAAGCGTAGCAAGAGAAGATGTCTTGTTGAAACAGAGTAGCTATCATTTTGAAGGGCTGATTCACAGATCATATTTAGGTTGTTTAGAAATAGAGTTTAAAAAGGATTTCATGTTTTTTTTTGTTCATTTTTTTATTATGATTTTAGGTTTCCAAACTACAAGTGGAGATCGGCTATCCAGCTCACATACTCCAGACTGCCAAAGTGAACCTGGACTACCAGAATGTGAGCTATATAATGTAAACATGCCTGCCTCATTATTGGCAGTTTACCTGTACCAACTGCTATCTTGCTGCTGCTAAAAGAGGCTATGACCTGTAGAACAATGCACATTTACTGTTCATTTTCTGAGAACATACGGGCCCAGAGAACCTTCATCTATTGCTTCTATGTTGTTGCCTATGCTGTCTCTTATTTAGAGTGGCTAACCTCATAGAGATTGGTTGTCACCTGCTTGTATGTTCTGTTTGGCCTGCAGATAACATTCCTATCGTATCTTAAATTGAAGGTCTTTAGAACTGGGAGAGAAAAAAACCACAAGTATTCCATTTGTTTGTCTTTTGATGAACCCTTTTTTGACCCATAGGACATTTCTCTTTCTCATACTGACCAATACTTTCCTTGCTCATGCCCTATGACAGTCACATTACCTGTCTCTTCCCTTAGTTGGAGATAAATGAAGACAGTTTTTTCCTCAATGTGGTGGCTTGCTTGAAAGTACTGAGGGAAAATTCCTACTTGAAACTCCTTCAGCATCAGTCACAGGATAAGTAAGTGTCAGATACTGATCTGAAAAATATAACAGAATCACTCTCATGGACTGAGGTTGGAAGGGACCTGTGGAGATCATGTAGTCCAACCCTCGTGCTCGAAGGAGGATCAGCTAGAGCAGGTCACTCAGGACTGTGTCCAATTGTATATCTATATCTCTCTTTTAATGGGGAAGGAGGGGGAGGGCAGGTGCAGGGGTGGGGCAGAACTGGATAGAGTACTTCCAGATGTGGTTTCACCAGTCCTGAATAGAGGGGCACAATCACCTCTCTTGACATGCCGACAACACTTCTAATGCTGTCGTCCTTCTTTGCTGCAAGGCTGCATTGCTTAAAAAAGCCTTGAATGTGGCAGCCTGTCTTGTATTCAGCCTGAGCTTATGCTACCAAAAAACCCCACTGTTGTGGACGGGCCCCAGACCCCTGAAAAAAGAACCTTTTTGCCCATGAGCTCTTGAGTAAGCGGGATAGCTGGTTCTCCCGGACTTAGGAGCAAAGCAAACAGTAAAGCAAACAGCAAAGCACTGTGATGACGAGAATGCTGGCCGGGTCACCTCAAAGGCAGGACATAGGATGCTTCAGAAAGCAGGCAGCATTGACAGGCATACTTGGGACCTTGCACCGCCTGAAGAGGACTGTGCAGGACTTCCCAAGAGGTTACTAATCCTGAGTTACTTGATAGGGAAGTTGTGAGGCTCTGTCCCTTAATATGTATAAAAGCTAAGCTACTAGCTCTGACCTGTAAACAAGTGAAGGTTTATTTCAAACACTTTTAACTAGATAATGTGAGTTTCATCATTTGCTGCTGCTGTACGAACAGTTGTACTGAGCAGACCATTTTTGCAAGCCCAGTGGAGGAAACAAGCAAGGTATGAAATAAGGAGTTGGTACAATCTCTCATTTCTCTTTTTCTGCTTCTAGCTGGCATGTGTCCCCCTGGACTGTGCATTCATACTACTCAATAAGGCACCACATGGTGGTCTTTCCAGCTGGAATGTTCCGCAGCCCTTTTTTCCACATGGATTTTCCCAGGTATGGAGGGACTGCAAAGGTGGTAGCTGAATGTAGTCCCTTGGCTGCACTGTGTTTCCAGGAAGAATCTTAACGGGTCTGTCTTTAACCTCTTTCTTACTGCATCCCAGAAATACACAGTAAAGGGGGAAAAATAGCTTTTTCTAAAGCCAGATAGATACTTACTGCCTTATGAATTCTGAAAGAGTGTGATCATTGACTCTGCTGGAGCAAAATCAGAATCTAGGTGAAACTAAGCTAAGCCAAGTCTATTACTCCAGAGCAGAGAGGCAGAAGGCTCATGCAGGTTAACCGCAAAGAAGACATTGCACATTTGCCTCTCATTTTCTAGATTCCAAGAATTCCTGAAATCTAACCCATAGAAAACTAACCCAGAGAAAACAGGAGCCTTACAGAGCAACTTCTTGTCAGAAGTCTTTTTCATATGGATCAAACACAGTTCTTCTCTTCCTTTTTTAAAAGAAACCTTCTCTAATAAGCAAATACGTTTTTAATTCTGAGTCGTCCCCTGCAACAATGAAACTTCCGTAGACCATACTCTTATAGTTGGGTTCTTTCATCATATGGAACAGATCTGCAATATTTTTCTGATATTAAAAGCACTTAAAACAGTTGACTGTAAAAATATTATTTTATGTCCTTTTTTGCATGATAATGGATACATACTTCTCCTAATCCCATTGTACTGAAAGATAACCTCACACTGTGGCAAGAGGCTGAAGTCTGAAGAAACAGGTCTCAGTTAAAAGTAATTATTTTCTCCATTGTCATCTTCTACCAGTAGTTGTATGACATCTTCTAGTGCTTGCAGTATTTTATTAATTCATTATAGTTTGAAGAACAGGACACCTCAAAAGAATAATAGAAAAAAATATTTTTCCCAGTGGTATGGGCTGTCACTTACCATATTCTTCCTCTCTGAAAAAGTGTCTACAGCTTCTTATTCCTTTTGTGTTCAGTGTTAGTAAAATATATTTTTCTCACTGTCATCCCAGTTGAGTAGACTGGTAAGTCAAACTTGATCAGCTTTTGGTGAGTTGGCACAATAGCATTTTCTCAGATGATGCTCCAAAGTTTAAACTTTACTGACAAAAGCCAATTCCAATGACTGTGGGGATAATTTTAAAAATAGGAAGTCAGCAAAGCAGTACAACTGTTACAGAATCACAGAAGCATAGAATGGTTTGGGTTGGAAGGGACCTTTAAAGATATCTAGTCCAACTGCCTGCCATGGGCAGGGACATCTTTCACTAGATCAGGTTGCTGAAAGCCCCATCCAACCTGACCTTGACTACTTGCAATGATGTGGCATCCACAACTTCTCTGGGCAACAACTATAAATTATCAGCTACAGAGCTTCTAAAAGAGCTGTTTAAGAGAAGACGAGTTGTTCTGTTCTTGTCACTTCCTACTGAGTTCCCAGTGATGTAATAATGATCTACTACAATCATTTCATGCTTCAGCAGCATTAATCAGTGCATGTAAAGAAAGAATGAGCTCATCATTTCATATTACGGAAATGCATTTTGAGTGTACTCTTACTTGTATGACTGTTTGTAAATTCATTGGATAGAATCATAGAAATTCTGATTGGAAAGAACTGCTGGAGGTCTCTAGTAAAACCTCTTGCTTTTAGGGAGATCACCAATGCTAGACCGGAGTAACTGTAGTCAAACCTTCATGATTTTCATTTGCCTTGCCAGTTTTACGTATCATTTTTCACTAGACAACTGTTGCAATATTGCTTCTCCAACCATCTGGCTTTTGTATGATTACCATTGCAGTTACTGTTTGTGCAGCAGTTCAGCCAGTAGTGGGTAAATAAAGATATATCTCAACAACAATACCTATCATTAGAGTTAATAAAGGCAGAATCTTACTCACAGAGTCTTCATTACTATGATGGCTTATTAGCTACAAGTACTTTAATGCAAGCCCATAGTACAATTTTAAGCACAGGTAGAGTAATTTACACTTCTATTTGCATTTTTACAGAGTGTGCCACATCTGAGAGATAATAAATAGAAAGTGCTTCTGTGTGCTCTCAGAGTAGAATGCTGAGCAGCCCACAGCTGTGCTCAGTGACTATAAAGAATGCTCACCTGCCCTCTTTTTCTTTTCAAAAGCACTCTTTTCATGTTTATTTTTCAGTGCTGTCAACTTTGGAGCCATAGGGGTCTTCATGGCACATGAACTTCTTCACGCATTCTATGGTTATGGTGGGTACTGGCTGTGGTATCTTTGTTTACTTTTCTAGGTCCCCACTGGTACTTTCCCTCAGGGTATCTTAAATCCTGGTCCCTGTATCAATGTATACATGTATTATTAAGGTAGATGAAGCTAAGGAAAACTCATTCCAGGCCATGCTGGCTACTACGAAGACTCATTGATTAATCTGAGGAATACAGGTGAATGACCGAAAGACCTTTACTTTCCAGGATTTTTTTTCCCCACAGTGCTGCCTGGGGTCTGTCCTACATGCAACAGGAGTGCACTACAGACATCTATAGACTGCTTGGTTGAACAGTATGAAAGCTATAGCTTTAAGGTCAATGGTACTTCTACACTGTTGGAGAACATAGCTGACACTGGAGGGCTCGCTATCGCTTACCAGGTATTGTAGTCTACTTATTTCTCTAATCTCATAGTCTCACCACACAACTCAACTGCCATGTCACAAGATTGCTCTGCTGCATCCCTAGTCTACATGCTGCTCCAGTTCCAGATTTTTTGCATGCCTGTGCCAGTGCAGCATGTGCCCTGCATGTCCTCTGCTCTTCCAGACATAGGTTCCTCACAAAGCTTTGCTCATAACCTCACAACTTCCATGTAAGACAACTTCTTCCCTTCACCAATTCTGGGGTGGACCTTTCTTTACTTCCCCATTTATGTCATGCATAAAAAAGCATGTTATTATTTGTATGTTTACGTTATGCCTGAGGAACTAAGCTGAGACATGGACCAGAATTCTGTGTGGTGGTAAAATGACTCCATAATGATGTTTTCAGCAATACTTTAGTCTAGAGAGAAGTTTTCGTTTCCTCATGCAGTATTTCAGCAGTTTAATTAATTACTGAGTACCAGGTGCTCTGAGATCTGTAGGTCTCAGATGGTACTTTTTACATTCTTGCATGAAGAAAGTTGGGAGGTAGAAAGTCTTTTAATTTTTATTCAAATATTTGTCACTTTCTTTGAAAGTAATTTTCATTCTTTCATAGTGCAGTCATCACATCTCTTATGATGATATGTGTGTGGTAGTGTCTGAAATGGGAAGCAAAGGAGTTATGTTGTTATTCTTCTGTTTTAGAGCTATTAGGGGCATGACCAGCAGCAGGGAGCCTCAGAGTGAGGGGAGAGATACAAATCTGCTAATTTATTAAGTTTCTATTAGATTGATATATTTCATTGACAGAAGACATGGTTTTGGGACACTATCTGAAGGGAGATTTACTATTATTAATCTTCTCTCTCTACAGGCCTATAAGAATTGGCTGAAAAAGCGTAAAGAAGAGAAGGATTTACCTAGGATTGGGCTTTCACACGACCAGCTTTTCTACTTCAGTTTTGCTCATGTAATGAATTCTAGGCTAGACATGTGTCTCTCTCACTCTTCCTTGTCTTCTACATTATTACAGTTTGTCTTTCTCAGTGTTCAGTCAGTTTTCCCCCTCTTCACAGAACTGGGAATGACCAATATTTCTGGGAGATCCAGAATCTTATTTAGAAAGCTAAAATTCACATATAGGGCCCCTAACCTGTTATGGATCTCAAAGCTAACAAAACGCCTGTCTGCAAATGTATCTTCTACAAAGCTCTGAAATCTACCAAAATTAAGTTGTAGGAGACAAGTTGTGTCAGGGAAGGCATGCTTCATTTCTAGCTTATGGCTACTTTTTTGTTGTTGTGAGAAATCTTAGACATGGAAAGTGGAATTTTACTGGAAAAGGCACATATCTCTCCACCCCTTCCTTCATACGCCTCTGTCATGGTGAATAACTAGATGTCATGTCATTCCGAGAGACTGATGGTGAAAAAAAGAGGTTAGAATGTCATTTAGAGATAAAGAACTACAAGTACATGCACACATAGTTTGAGATTTCTGTGGGAACCTGGTTTAAGGATTTGTGTAAAGTTGTGCAGTTGTGCATTGTTGTGCAGCTGAGTTCATTATGATAGATCATTGGATTTCTGTGCTCAGAAAAGTCACACTTTTAGAAGTCACTATAACTGTGCAAAGGGAAAATTTTTGTGCATGTATTGACATTAGGTCAGAGCAGTGTGTAGGAAAGCAGCTCTGAAATGACAGATTATTGGGTCTTGGTGGCAAGATTTGCATTTCAGAGGCTATCTGGCAGCTACCCCATCATCTGTCAATGAATAAAGATTGAAATCACAAGAGTGAAGACTTGGATTGCCAGTTTAACACCAGTAAAGTCACATAACCTTCCCTCCAATCTCTTGAGTAGTAATAGGATGTTGTAAGTGCTCTCCTTTCTTGATGAGCACTCATTGCTTTCGCTTAAGAAGCTGAATCTACACACTGATACTACATCTATACCATTATTTTAGATGTAGTCCAACGTTGCATGAGCCTAAACTCCCAGGTGGTTTAAATTCCCTGTGTTCTGGACTACGCAGTGTAGAAAAAGAGCAGATGGCTTGTCAGGTAGGGAAATTGGGACAGAAAAGTTTAGGGAAAGCAAAACCAGAAATTGTGGTGGTGAAGAGAAAGATCTGAACATTGTTGGCACCCATGTAAGTGTGTTTCCCAGTTTACTCCAGCAGCCTCAGTCATGTGTGCAGAGGCATGAGGAGCCTTAAGCTTTGTTCACACGAGGACTTTCAGCCAAACTGACTTGTCTGGTTTGCTTCCTTTCAGGCAATGTGTGGACACCAGGATCCTGAGAAACTACAGTATTCCCTGAACACAGATCCACACAGTCCCTTGCCACTTCGTGTCTGTGGGCCTGTCAGCAATAGCCGGGACTTTGCCAAGCACTTCCACTGTTCCAGTGGATCCCCAATGAACCCAGACAACAAGTGCCGCATCTGGTAATCTGCATGGAAAAGGAGGAAGAGAGATATGACCCCAGGGAGAGGAAGGCCTGACCCATGAAAATATGACCATCTTCTCAGGGCCCCTAGGTTGACATGGTGCTCTTATTCACTCCTCTATGTTCATTTTCTTGTTATCATTTCCTCAGCAGTTGTTGATAGCAAAATTCTTAAACTGAGCTCATAAGGGAAGAGGGTCTCCTCCTACTGCTTTCAGCACTCTGTCCCAGATATGACAACTCTGAAATTTAGCAGGTCCCAAGGCAGCAAGATGACTAGCCAGTCTCTAGTAGGCAACAGCTTCTGAGGAGTTGTAAACAGAAGGATGTTGACATTATTAATCCCTCTGTTCAGTGCATTTCCCTATCTACTCCAGCAGCCTCACAGTCATGCTGAATGGAGAGGGCAATAAGCTGGAGCTCTAAGACTTGTCCATGTAAGATTGGCTCTTAGGAAAATCCTGTGGTTTACTATGCAAACCACACGTGCAAGTTACCAGAGAGGGAAGAATCCTCTCCTCTTCTTCTGCCAATAAACGGAGATAGGTGCTAGGAAAGAGTCAGTGGCTCCAGCTTCTAGGCTGAAAGTCACTTAACAATGAAGGTTACTGAAGGCCTTCCCTGTTCTGTTTTTGTTTCATCAACAAAACTAAGAGACAAAAGAGGAAAGCATCCCCATTGGTGGGAGGGGGATTGGGAGCTAAGAATAGATTCTCTTTCTTCTTTCTTTCTTTTCCAGCAAGATTCTCTTTTTAGGGCTGAGAATTTGGTTGAGGGTGTAATACAGGACAGTCAGAAGGGTTTCTAGAAGTCTCTGAAGACTGAACAATTAGAATTCGAAGAACTTCTCTGGATCCTAAACCTAGTTCTCTCATCCCTACATTTGTAAATATTTATCGTTCAAACAGAGGAGTAGAGCTGCTGTAGGATTTTACTTTCTACTTGAAACTGAATTTTAGGTATTAATTTACTTTAGAGGAAAAAGAGAGTAAAAAGTAATACATTTTAGGGTAGCAGGAGAAGTGCTGAAAGCACATTCTCAAGAGCAACCTAATAATTACATCAATTTCAGGTTCTGATAATTAGAAAATTTATACTAATGTTCTAAAATTTACCAAAGTTAATAAGTATACAAAATACTCCTACCTTTTGCATACTCTTCAAACTGTTCTTGATTATGGGAGCATTCTTATTTTACTTATTATATTGGCTGCCTGGAGATTGTTTGTGGAATAGGTGATGGTAAGTGGAAACATCCCTTATCAATCTAAGCATTGTAAAAACTGTGAAAATCCTAATAACCGTGTTAATCCTTTCCAAGTACTGAACCCAGTGCAGGAAAATATTTTCCAAGAACAAACACTTTAGAGATTTTGTTTTCATTAGTTAACTAAAATACTAATAAAGTGTTTGCTTCAGAGAAAAAAATTACTTTGATTGCAAACTCTTTATGACCAGGCCTGTTTCTTTGCTCTGTATTTGTACTGTTCCCAGCATGAATGGAGTTCTTAGCTGAATTTCACAAGTAATAAATAACATACCTCAAAATAATTTATTTACCCATCATAAAAAGTAACAAAATTGGGCTTGTGCTTATCTTTGCCATTTAAACAGTGTATACTCTTCCTCCACTTGCTCAATCAATTTTGACCTAACAGTGTATCCAGACTGTCTTTCTTTTAGATGCTAATAGCCATTAACATTGTACGAGACCTTGTGTGTAATATAGAAGTTATTCCAGTGTACGGAGACTACTTGGCTTCTTTTTTCATAAGGTATAGAAGAAGCAAAAGCCATTGACAATCTGCATTTTGAGGAGTCTTTAACTTTTCTTGTATCTATGTTAAGTGTATGGGGGGGGACAGCTCCCTGGAATGTGCAATTTTTTCTTGTTCTTACAATGTATGATGAGTTTATGAATATTCCGTTTAAAAGACAGGATCACCCTTGAAGTTGGTGAGTTGAATCAATTCTTGTTTATTGCTAACTATGATGTTTTTACACAAAGAACATATGGGAAACGCAAGAAGGGAGGTCTGGCTTAGAAAAAAATTGCATGAGTCTTGGACTGAGAACATATTGTGTTTCTCAAGCATAGAAGGAAACTCTTTCAGTATGTGCACAAGGTCTCTGCCCTTGTCCTCGGTGTTGCAAGTTCCCTGCGATGTGGTTGGTGAAGAGCAGCCATGCTGCCTAGTAGGTGATCATGAAACACAGGCAGATGTTCAAACTGTTCTCATCCATGACCACAGAAATTATTTCATGCTTTATGTCACACATAAAAAAAACAGCACAATGCTGCCAGTGTTCACGGAAAGAGCCAGATCCAACAGCAGATCCTTCACCGCTGAATTTCTCGGTCTCTGTGAGTCCTCCTGCTGCACCATGTTGATCACCTCCATTCCTTCCCCTGTTGACGAGGCCACAAATGTTTCCTCCATTTGCTCCCAGCCTGTACCTGGGGGTGGGTGGGGACAACAAAAGCTTTCTTCTTGTTCTCTTCTTTCATACTTGGATCCTTTTAATCTCTGCTTCCCTCCCTCTTTTCTCTCCCTGCTTTCCGAACTTTCAGCTCCAGTTAACCTTTACTGTGTGTCCATTTTCTTTGTCATACTAAGCAGCTTTTAATTCATGCCCCTTCCCACTCTCTGCTTCCCTTGTCCTATTCTTGTTTCTATTTTTCCTCATTCAGTATATATTCCTCTATGCTCACCCTCCCCATAGCATCCTCATAATCCTCAAGTGTGTTTTCTTGATGTGTATGGATGTGAGTGTGCAAACCTGGCCTAAACTTCTCCCCTTTGCCCTGCTAAGTGCATACAATTGCAACAGTGTAGTTAGTGGTCATCCAGGAAGGGGAGACCATCCTTATTGCAGTTTTACAAGGGGAACTGAGGTACAGAGAAGCAAGATATTGGAAGAACTGGTGACTGGAATATGGACTCCTGTGGTTTGACACGTGCGGGAATTTCTTCTTTTCCCTTCTTTTTTCAACACAATCTTTCCTATTCTCTTGTTACAAATGTGTCTTTCTTCCACTGATTTTATCTTCCTTCATTTTCTCATGCATGCATTTGGCCAATTTCCCCACTTACTTCTCAACACACTTCCTCCCTGACTGTTGGTTATCTTGCTTTCTCTTTTCCCATGCTGGCTCTGCTTCTCAGACTTACTCTCCCTGAATTGCTGCACTTTGGTTGTTTCCTGGGTATGCTGTGTGCTGTGACAATGTTTCATTTTTCTTCCTCAATTTCATTGCTGCATGACAGACAGGAGAAAAGTGTCCAGTAGAGCAAAGAGATAGAAAGAGGGAAGAAGAAAGAGAAGCATGGCTCAGACACTCCCCAGGAAACAGTACTTGAATGGCCAGCATGTCACAAGCTCTAATTATTATTTTTTTTTAGAAGGACTTATTGCCAGGTTGAGAGGAACTGATCACTTCAGAAAAGGTTGCAGATCTTAAAGTGAGCCACAGCTCCATAGCTAGCAGATCAGGATCAGAAGCCATTGCCTTTTCCAGTGCACAGCCAGTCTTTTTTTCAGGAATTAGGGACAGAGATTACTGACTCGCCACAGGGCACTTTAAGTTGTTTTAGATATTGCTCTCTCAAGCAGTAGTTGATTTTAGAGGGAGTTGTATGTTAGGAACACTTACTTCTTATTGCAGGTAAGATCTTCTAAGGATTTATCTTCTCCCTAGAAAGTTTTAACTCTTGCCTCTAAGATTCTTCCTGGTTCCACCACACTCTGAGGAAGCTTCACTTGGAACAAAGTGCCTGCTTCCTTATGGCTCTATTTTGAGAAACCACCAGTTTATGGGCAAAAAACTTTACTGTTACGACTACATCCCATCGAGTAATAGTAGGAGAGGTGGCATGAGAAAGACTGCAACTACAGCGGCAAGTGCGACTGTCTCCCAAAATGAGTATCAGAACATTGTACAAGGCAAGTACAGAGCACAATGAAATATTCATATAAGCGCATTGCTTATATGAATAAGAGAGGTCTTACCTGAAAAAGGGCTTTTGAAATCTTTTATTTCAGAAATCACTTCCTCCTCACTCTCCTTCCTTTGTGTCTTCCTCCTTTTCTCCTTTCCTGTACTTTTCCATTATAAGAGTCATCCCACATTCATTCTTTTATGTTTTCAGGGCCATGACTGCATTAATAGGGTTTAATGGCCCTTACCAGCCTTGACAGGAGCCTTCACCCCTATCCTCTGCCCATGGGTCCAGGAGCTTCATTTAAGCTCAGGCCTGGGTCTCCAGTCTCTGTTTGTGGTCTGTTGCAAGTATACCTAGCTCCAGCTCTATCACAGCTATGTCTGGCCATGGACCCTGCTATTCTGGATCTTGACCTACAAATTGACTTCCTGGTTTGACCCCGAGTATGGCTTATCACTATGGACTTGCTTGGCAGTCATGGGACTGTGTCTGACCCTGGTTTCTTTCATTGGATCTCATCCTGACCCTGGCTTGCTGACTTTTATTCCTCGCTTGACTTTGCGCTTGCCTCGTGATTATGGACTTACTCAATGATCTGTATTCTTGACAGAGTAACTACCTATCCCTACCTATAACTACTACCTGCCATCCACCGGCCTGCCTTGCTTGCCTTGCTCAGGGGCTCTGGGGACTCGACCCTGGCTGGTGAGGGTCCTGCCTGGCCAGCATTGCTGAGCAGACACACTTGTCTGCTGGCTCCCTGTCCCTTAGAAAGCAGCTGGAACTTGCTGCTCCCTCAAAGTTACCTTGGGCTTTCTTCAGCACTAAGGTGAACACTGTGGAGCTGGGCCCACCGCTGAGCTGGGCCTGTGATCCCTCTGAGGGACCTGCCTGGTCCTGGGTGCTGCCCCCCAGGATTCTGAGTGAAGACCCCTGCCCTCCTGGCTGCCCAGCCTCTGGTGCTCCCCAGGGGTGGCCTGGACTGTTCTTTTCAAGCCCACTGAGCCTCCAAAGCTCCTCATGGGCAGCTTGATTCACACCCCAACCCCCTTCCCCGGGTTTTAAGCTCCCCGTATGCCATGCCCATTTCCCATTCTCATCCCTTTCCTGGCTCTTTACCTTTGGAAATTGCCCTGTGTCATCCCATAGCAATTAAACTACTCTACATCATGTCCATTCTGAAACCAGATCTCTGTAGGGTGTAAGGGGGGGCCTGCTGAGAGGGGAGGCTGCAGTCAGGTCCATGAGTGAACTAAGAGGCCTTAATGGCCCTGACCAGCCTCCTCCCACAGCCTCTGCCCCATTGAAATGTAGCGCTGGGCAGTTACTGGGCTGTGTCTGACCCCGGTTACTGTCACTGTGTCTGATCCTGACACTGACTGGCATTTCTCCTTGAACTTGGACCTGTCTCATCATCATGGACTTCCCTGGTGGTCTCTTGTCTGACCTTGACCACCATCCCCAGGGCTGTCCTGCTTGTCCTGCTCGGGGCTGTGGGGACTGGGCCCTGCCAGGTGAGGCCCCTGCCCTTGTTAGCACACTCGCTGGCTCCCTGTTCCTTAGGGACCATATGACCCCCACTGTCCCTTGACACACCTCTTTTCATTCGTCTTCTGCTTTTGTCTTTGCGAAACCAAGCTTCTGCGTCCATACCCCATCTCATTTTCTGCCCTCATTTGCTCTCCAAGCCTCCTCTTTCTCATCTTCTCACTGCAACCCACCCCCTCACTTCAACCCATCCTCTTACCTGCTGACAGACTGTTTCCCTCTTGCTGTCCATTCTTGGCTGTGTGGATCATGGTCTGGCTTTTCAGTGGTATGAAGGCGTTAGAGAAGACTGGGCAGTAAGTGGCCGGGAACATAGCCACCAGATAGATGGTAAATCCCAGGGAAACTATCAGGGTTGGATTACCCCCCATCCAATTCTCCTGTCCAGCACGAGACACTTTTGCTCCTCACCCCTTTTCAGTTAACGGAGTCAGGATTTCCCTGGCACTACAGTCTTACTCGGGGCACATTGTGACATCACTGGGCTCATCTGACATACAAAGCTGTTATATGCTGTTAGGCAGAAAAACTGTGGACTTTGCATCATATGTAGCTAACAACATCCGGAAGCATGATAAGTGTGAAAGATTTTGGGAATCAATGACAGTATGTTCAAAGTTAAAAAGAAATAGAATGAAAGGGATAGGATCATAACAATAGGACAACACCTGATTTGAAAAATCACACTTAATGCTGAACATTTCTGTAGCTCCCCCTTACAAGGTAGTGCTCAGAAGTAACTGACTGAAACTGGACAAAAAATGTTTTACAAGACTGGTGCAAGTGGAGGGGAAAGGAAAATGTAATGACTTTCCCACTTCAGTGCTTAACCAGTTATTAGTATTTTGTGCTGTTTGGCTCACACAGCCTCTGTGAATAGAAATAAGTTAAAAAAAAACAACAGTAGAATGACAAGCATGTGTTTTTAAATGTCCTCTAGATGGTGATCTAACAACATCAATGCAGAAACAGCTCATCTTACAAAGCACACATGCTATGGGGGAAAAAATTTCAGTGTCTTATTAACCCTTGCCATTCACTTTGCCGGACCACATTGCCCACTCTAATTGAGTCTCCATCCAGACTACATTCTAGGACTTTGATGATAATTTTCCACTATGTAGCCTGGGAGACAATTTTCAAACTCACATTTAACCTCAACTATCATTTACTGTACCAAATATCTTCCACACTTCCTGAATTTACATAAAGTTTTATGCTACCACTGGCTTTCCCTTTTCCTTTTCTTCCCCCCACCCCTTTTATTTTCTACTGTTAATAATGGTCTTTTTATTCAAGACCTTCATGTGTTTTTCTGAGATGCCCAAAAACCTGTCTGGAACTTAGGCACGTCAGGAATTTAGCTTGTCAAATCAAGATAATAATTGTCCCAGGCCTATGAAAGTCACTACAGAAGTAAGGACATGCAAGGATATTTACACACTAACTTACAGACACTGAGATTTCTACACTAGGTGGTGGTCTTGGGTCATCTTCAACTTGCTGTCCAAAACATTAAAGGATTTTTTTCCGTCTAGTCTTCAAAAGATTTTTACACTCATCCCAGAAAGTACTGATTAGAACCAGACTTCAGGAACTTAGAAGACAAATTTTTCAGAAATACTCATTAAGTTGGATGGTTAAATATTACATGGCTGTATAAATTTCTTATATACTGTCTCCTACTGAATGGTGTGTAAAAAGGAATGAGATCAGTATATCAGGTGTCAGTAGCTATATACTCTAACACAGGAGAAGTACAGAAGCTTCAACAGATCAGAAGGCAGAGTGCCTCAGACAGAGTAAGAGGGAGTGGGAAGGGAACATGGAATTTTCAGTCCTCCAGTGTGACTATTAAAGCAATTTCAAGGGGCATGTTCCCTACGGAGATCTCTGGATCTAAAGGAATCTGTACCCAATTCAGTGCAAGATTGTACATCAAAGGTGTTCTGCATTCCTCACACCGAGTGTGAAATACCTTCAAGTCCTCACCTGCACCTCTGAAATTCTTTATTTAACCAAAGTAGGTGAGTAAATAGATGCCAGATATGGAAACTCATACTACTGCTGAGGTCATAGTGACATACTCATTTCAGCGTAAGTCCAGGCTCCTGCCTCAGCAAGGGATCCTGCCACAGGATGGTTGCTCCTACAGCTTTTCCTGTGCTAACCCTAGTGTTGGTGTGGCTCAGTTAATGAGGCATATTAGGTGCCAAAACCATTTAAAATACAAGTTTTATTAGGTCACTTTTCTGATGAGTGAGTTTTGGATCCAGTTAACTGTGCAGTCACACAAATGCTAGCCTGTGCCTAGGCAGTAGAAACAAATGGTTGGAGAGGGACAGAGAAAGGCTAGACTGCCCTTTACTGAGTGCTGGACACTACAAATTCAGTAAAGCCATGGCCTTAAAAAGAGACAGAGTGACTACGCAATCCTTGCTTGCGTTCAGAGAGTTCTGACTCTTCTTTTCCTTCATTTGTGGTTATGTATGTTCACCAGCAAAGAATATGTGTAATGAAAATAAGAAAGGGATGTACTAAGATGAAAAGTGAAATGAGAAAGTTTTAAGCTAATAGCAGTGCTTCTAAAACACAGCACCATGGCTCAAGAGTTCATAAAATCAAAATGCAAAATTCTTTTTTAAAAAAAAGAAAAAAGATGGAGAACAGAACCAGACTGTCTAGCAAATGGGTTTTTACTCAGTGTGGCTGACAGTAAGTAGTAGGATATTCAGCTGTCCATGTCAGACCTTGTATGCATATTTCTCTGGATGTTCCCTGTTAAAGTGTTTTGCATGTGTGGGTGCAAGTATGTGTGAAAATTTTAATTTGTATGCATTCAGCACAAGAAAGATAGAGCAAAAAAAGGTTGAAAGAATTAAAGTAATACTGACCTTTTTTGCACTTCATCTCTATTCCCAGAATTAAATCACACTTTGTCAGCACTGCTACCCCATGTGGAGGCAAAGATTGCTCTACATTATACAAATCTGTCTTCAATCGATTAATTAAACTTCATTTAAAAAAGTAGTTGGATATTGTGCCTAAGTTGGACATATTTTGAACGGAGTCTTTTTGTGCTTGGGCTCCCCTGACCTGCACACTAGTAGGTTAACAACTCTTCCTGCTTCTAAAGAGGACTGACTTGCATTCAAAAATCTCACTCCACATGGCCTTGTCCTTTTCTGGAATCCTCACGGTGGTTTTGCTTATTGTCACACTGACTGCACCGGACAATAGATTCCTGCCTAAGGCTGTGGTTTTCTCACCAGACCAAGAGATACAGGTGCATTTCTGTAGCCAATGGTGTGGATTCTTAGTGCAGCCCAAAGGACTGCCCTTGCACTCCTCTGAAGTAGAGGCTCCAAGGTAGAAAAGAATAGTGGATATGGATTCCTCTGTCCATGCAGTGGATCCAGAATGGTGGGGAATGAGCAGCCTATGAGAGAGATGAATACATTAAAAAAACTGGATAAACCAGAGTCACAGCAATAGTTTTATCTTTCTAGGGATTTTGACTCAATATTTCATTTTTCCTCCCTTAGCTAATTCTGCAACATGACCCAGCATGAGGTGCGAAGACAATGAAAATATCTAAGCCAGTACAGCACACTGGCCACTGCTCTCATATAGGGCTGGGGGAGGGGGATAATACAAACTAGTTAATGTATGCTTTCTCCCTCATCAGGTTGAAAGAGCTGGTGCATGAAATCTAGTAAAGCAGCTCTCCGGTCCAGTGAAGCACAGGACAATTGGCAGCACCAGGAAGGTTATCACTGTCTGCATCAGATGACTCTCCTACGTGAGGTCAAAACCCCATTGGATTTGTAATGAGGAGGTGGAGGGGGCTGTAAAGTCATTCCCAAGATGGAGCAGTGAGGGCCTTGAGGCAAAAAGGAGCCAATGGAGGGAGGAAAGGAAATGGACCAAAAGATCATAATCAGTGAATTTCTGCATCCTACCCCAAGGCTGTATTCCTCAGAGAACAGGATAGTGCCAGGCAACAAAAGGCATACACACTGGCTGATTTTGATGCCACGATCAGAAAGCTGATAGAGATGGAGAACTTGGGGGTACTCCAGTCTGTAATGGTGGACTGCAGAACATGACTGAGAGCAGATCCCCTTGGGAGTGGCCAGAATTACAAAAGCCAGGGAAGAGGGTAGGGGGGAATGGCACAAGCAGAGCTGTGTGAAGATACCAGAACAGAAATAAGCGGAGAGTTGCAGGGCAGGACAGAGGGAACTGGCAGAGTTTTTTGGGGACCATAGGATGGGAATGACTGGGCAGCTACAAGACAGGAACAATGGATGTTGGAAGTTATGAGTTTGAAATAGATGAACTGCTGCAGCTCAGGCCACAGACAGTTGTGAATGGAGGTGTGTGGTGAAGTGATTGCAGACAGCTCTGTATTATGGCTACTGATATGGTGTTGCAGGGAGTCAAAAAGTGCACTGCAAATTCTGAGAATCTAGTTCCCCTCTGGCAGAGAGTTCTTTTTATTTTTCTGTCATGCTTATTATCAGAATGGTAACTTGTCTCCTGGAATCTGTTTTTCATGCACTCTCCCTCTTTGCTTTCTCATGCAGAATTCACAGCTTCTAATGTCATTAGTACATAGAAAACTTGGGAAGAGGGATGAAAAAGAGCAGAAACCTGTCTGGGGTTTCAAAATGTGGCCATTTTTCATCACTAATATTGGATCCTGAAAATGAAAATGTCTTGCTTCTTCTAACAGCAGATACCAGCAGTTAGGTTGTATCATCCCATGCAAGAGATGAAGATAAAGTCCTTACCCCAGAGATTTCATCTATCTCACCATGACACTGTAACAAGAAGTGAAAAGCTCCTGAACTGGGAATGAAGGTGACAATGGCTGATGATCATTTAAAAAAAAGAGTGCAAATTGGATTTCCACTGAAGCATGGGTGGTATTGCCACTTTCTCTTCTCATTTTCTCCTTATGCCATTTTTATTTTCATCTGCTCTTCTCTCAATTGCTATTATTTAAAATAATAACAGTGGAAGCATACGCAAGATACATAGGGTGAATCAAATGTGTATTAAACCTAGTCTTCTTTAATAGCAAGAGAAAGAGTCACGTCCAGGAGGCAATCCTTCCCAAACAGCTTGAACAGCTGTACTAGGACAGGAGGAATTACTTTTTACACTAATTCAGACTTAACTAATTTTTAAATATCTAGATTTAAGTGAGATGATCACTCCTGCTTGTAATTTTTAAGAAAGTGAATTCAGATAAGAGAGGAAGTTCACAGCTGGGAGCTTCTATATCAGACTACTCCACTGCCTGCTGGGCCCCTTCTTTTAAAAGCTTGAAGAACCTGATGCAACAGCAGAGGAGTCAGTGTAGCCTAAAGAGAAGAAGCTTTAACTGTTGAAGCACTTTTCTGTCTGGCCTGTCAAGCCTCACATCATTTATCCAAATATCTTTATCATCAACCACCTCCCTATGCATTCAATAAATGCTGAAATCTCCTTTACAATGGTCTTACTGTGTTTGTTTTAAAGCATTCTTATGCTTTTTCTCTAATTTACTTCAGGCTACCCTGGCCAAATTTAGACACAAGGTAAAAAATAACTTCCAAAGAGTTTCAGCTTCTTATACTTATTATTTCAGAAAGTCCCAGTTGTTAAGCAAGTTCTTAAGAAAATTAATAAAGTATCTTTAACATTATAAGAAACATAATATGGGAAATTTTGCTTGCCTTCTCCTCTCTGAATATGCTTGCTTAATATTTTCAGGGTTTCTTTTTAGTAATGGAATCTAGGAAGTCACCTTTTAAAATGTTGGCAAAATTCAGGGACTCAGCCCAATATGCACTGTAGGCTTCAAAGGTCTTTCTGCAGAAGGCATTGTAGTTCTTGTACAATGCAAGTTATGTTCATTTCCAAGGGAATCTGCATATATCTATCCCTCTGTTTTTTATTCAGCTTTTATGATGTAGATATTAATATTTTTCTTCATTTGTGAAGTGATTTAAGGCTTATGCGAAAAAAGAAGCAATTTAATAATTAATTATTTAAATTAATAAATAGAATTAATCATTATTGTTTAATAAATGAATATATATCATTATGGCAATAGAGCGAGGCTTCCAAATGGGTGGAGGCTACATGTACCCAGGCTTCCTGTAAATGAGAATGTAAGGCAACTCTCCATGCGCTTATTGAAAGTACAGAGAAGAGAAATGGTATAGCTACCATGGGAATGCAAAAGTCATTAAGTGCATTGTCAGGGCCTTGAATCCCTTTCTCCCCAGGCAAAACATCAGCAACATTGTTCTGACATGTTTTCTTTATGAATGGGCAATTATACAAGGTTCTGTCTTAATTTCTCTTGAACTTGTTCCAGAGTTGACCACATGATGTAACTATTCATTAGATAAGGTACACAAATCACTGCTGCAATCTCCTTCCAGACTGTAATTTGGTTTGGGGTAAATGAGGGCAGTACAATGATAAGATGGAGATCAAAGATAATGAGGCAGTTTGTAAGAAACTGTGATAGTTCACTACTGTCAGAGGTGTTACTATGAACTGCCCCTGAAGCTGCACAATCTGTGTCATGCAACGTATTTCAGTCACTCTTACTAGCAAGGAAGAATATTTAGTATTAAGAGTACTAAATAAATAATTCTGTGTTTAAACAATTAAATATGATTATTACAAAAATTAGTCTTATTTCATTCTTATTATTCTAATTGTGTTTTCCAAATAGCCATAAAACACTGTATGTTATCCTCAGTGACTTTCACTTCTGAATTTCCCATGCGATAGATACCATTCCAGTTTCTCTCTGTTCAGAGAAGTTTTACTCTTCCAGTCTTGCTGTTTCTTCCTTCGGTATTTACAAGCCTGGGTTTGCAATACTGACTTGCTGTAATGGAATAGGCAGACATAAGAGATTGCACTGCCCCTTTAAATGTAACTGTATTTGGATTTTGAAAAGAAGTCAGTTGCAAAATAGCAATGGCTTCATCTGGAGCCAAGATTTTGCTTAAGAAGTATCTGCACATGTACTAGCTAAGTGGGAGTATTGCAAATAGTCTTCAAGGTGCCTGCCGTAGGTAGTTGCACAATACAGTACTCTAGAAGTTTGAGAGTGCTTTTTTTTTTTTTTTGCTTTCAGTTTGCTGAAAAAAACCAAGTCAACCCAAAACTGAATGTTTCAACATGATTTCTTGGTAAATTGTTTGAATTGTTTAAACAGAGTTGTCTGGAGAGGGAGAGAGAAGTGTTTGTGTCCCACTGTGAAGCATTTGAACTGAAAGGACTGTGTTGCAGGACAGACTGGACAAGTAATGGCTGCAGCTGCAAAGATACGATCTTAAATGCTTTGCATTATCTACATCTTCTGTAATGTGCTTGACCTTCTCTTTATCTATTGGATAAAGCTCTTTTAAACCTGGGGCCCACCCTTTTACAGATACCTCTTCAAAAATGGGAATACATTGATACTGTCAACAAATTACATTTCCTGTTTATAATGCAAGTGAATATGTTCTGAAAGTGTAGTTGTGGCAGAAGTACTCCCTCGTACCATAACACTGTTGTGCTTTCTCACATTTGCAACAGAGGGCAGACATTGTCAGAATGTACATTCTTCCCATAATACTCTAGATAATGGGATGCCCAATCTGTAACCTGATCTGTATGTTTTGGAATGTGAACCGTGCCCACCACTGCACCATCTGAGCTCAGCTTCAAACTGAGTTTCTTTGTGTGTGTCTTGTAGTCTAGCCCTGGGAAACAAATAGCATAAGTTGTTTTGAAGATTTTTTTTTTGTCCTTCCTCCTTCTTTCCAAAGATAGCAGATTCATGAGTGTTTTTGTGAAGATGAACCCCAAAGGTGGGGAAGTTCAAATGCCTTATGTTTAGTAACTTATGTGACTGCCTTCTGTGCTTCTTTTCATGTGAAATGACACAGTTAAAAGGTATCTTCTTAGGGGTTTCTCCCCATGACTTCCTAGTCATGGCTTGGAATGTTTGCTGTTTCTACATAACACAATCAATACGCTATTAATATAAAACATATTTTGTATAGTTTCATAGGAAAGGATAATATTTCACAGAGCATAGACAATATTAAAGAACTGACACAAAGATAAAATGGTAGAAATTATATTTGCTTCCTGATACTGAGAAGTATTCTTAAAATTGCAAAATGATCTTTTATTAGCCCTGTAGTAAGTTACTCCTGGCTTTTAAAGTCATTTGGGTAAGGTTTCAATGTATATCACTCCCCTAGGGAAGATAGCTGTGGAAAAAAACTCTGACCATTTAAATTATTTAGTGTTAAATTCTCTTACAATTTATTATCAGATTATCATTTCTCTATTTATTGTTTAAAAATTTATCTCCCACAGGTAATGCAAAAAAGCAACAGTAGGTGAATGACTGCCCCAATTCAGAGTCATCACCAAGATATCTTTATGAAACACTCACTGTATGGCACCACGGCAACTAAAAATGCGGTTTGTGTTCATTATACCATGGCAAAGAAATCACTATAGGTAGTTTCAGACATAGCTGCAGTAGCTGAAGGAACTACCAGTTCAGATAAGAAGTTTAGTAATACAGTTTAAATACAGTATTGTTGCTTCCAATTTTTTTTGAAATAGTAAATAACCATCAGTCCTCAACTTCGCCTTGACAATAACCTACCCTTTTCAAAGGCACTTTTAACCGAAAATGTTATGGAGCTAAGTGTCCATGAAATAGTTGCAGAGCTGCAGAGCACTCATGGATCTGCAAATCAGCAGTGTTTTGTGAACTGTGGCAATGAGCTGGCAAAATAATTCCTACAAGTTTTATAAGCATTAGCATATTGATTATATGTACACACTTTCCACACTGCAAGTTTGGATTACATTACTTCTGAAAAAGAAACAGGTATCAGAGTTTTGTTACTGTATGGTGGAAAAGAAAATCTCAAACTGTTGGGAAAACAAAATTTCCAAATGAGGAAAGATTAAAAACACTACATAGCCTAAAGAAGAAAAGAGCAAGAGGTGACATTACACTTTTTATAAAGACTGGAACCAAAACACTAAACTGATCATCTGGTCTGCAATAGAAATAATCAATTTTCAAATAAAGTTGGTATATGGCATCACGTAAAAATAGATTGGGAGTCAAAATTTAGAGTTGACTTCAGAAGGAACTTAAGAGGCAGAGAAGGCTTTAATACATAACAATTTTCCCTGGCAGTCCCGCATACAGGAGAAGCCAAATGGAATAAGCATATCAGGTTAGCATTTCTTTTTCAGTAAACTTGGTGACTCCAAAGGGCAAATTATGGAAAAATGCCGTGGGTGCACAGGTGATGTTCAGGCGGAAAAATACTTTGTGGTCTTTTCCCCAGGGTTTGGATGAAGGTCACCCAGATACAGTGTTCTTACAGCAGTTCTAGAGACATGACCTCTGATCTTACAGGCTTAAAATCAGAAGATGGGTGAAGACTTGGACCTTAATGCTCATTACTCTGCTGTATTAATGGGAAATCATCTGCGTAAGAACTTCAGCTAATCTGATTCAGTGAAGGTCCCACTCTAAGTGAGAACTTACACTGGACGCCTCAAGAGGTCTCTTCCCCAAAAATGTGATGCTACCATTTTATTTTTTTTGAGAATGATGGCCTTGAACCTCCAGCAACTCGACTCTGAAATCACTCCAAAATCTGAAAAATGAGGAGCAGATGAGAAATTGCTTCTTCCTATCTATAAATGCAAACATCACACATGTTTCAAGAGATACCAGATTAAGAAGTGGCATGGTTCAGAGGGGACTCTTGTGTGCAGAGAAAGCTAAAAGGGTCTTTGTTGACGCAGGTTTACCCTGCAGTCTGTCGTGGTGAGATACCTGAGCTACCTCTAAATCAGCTAGCTTGGTTGGTGGCAGCAGTATCAGTTGACACTGAATTCTGAGCTGCAGTGGCTGCTTAGTGGCAGCCTCTCACCCAAAATCCTTTAGCTAATACATAGAGATATTATCATATCATAGAATCATAGAATCATAGAATGGCTTGGGTTGGAAGGGACCTTAAAGATCATCTAGTCCAACCTTCCTGCCGTGGGCCATTCACTAGACCAGGCTGCCCAGGGCCTCATCCAACCTGGCCTTGAACACCTCCGGGGATGGGGCATCCACAACCTCTCTGGGCAACCTGTGCCAGTGCCTCACTGCCCTCACAGTAAAGAATTTCCTCCTAATGTCTAACCTAAATCTCCCCTCATTTAGTTTAAAACCATCCCCCCTCGTCCTATCACTATCTGCCCATGTAAAAAGTCACTCCCCCTCCTGTTTATAGGCTCCCTTTAAGTACTGGAAGGCCGCAATGCGGTCTCCCTGGAGCCTTCTCTTCTCCAAACTAAACAAACCCAGTTGCCTCAATCTTTCTTTATAGGAAAGGTGCTCCAGTCCTCTGATCATCTTTGTGGCCGTCCTCTGGACCCAGAGGTGACTACAGTGTGGTTGGACCCTTGGGGTGTATACATTCCAAATAGGTCAAGGTTAAAATTATTTGGTAGAGGGTACATCTTGGGAAGACAGTTGTTTTCCAGGTGTTATGAAAGGCAAAGTCTTCTCTTTTCCCTGCAAATTGAGATCTTGCAAGTTTATTTTAGCAGAGTTCAAATCCTCCAAACCTCATACATTTCAGTTCAGAAAATAATTAAAAAAATGATACTACAAAGTGAATTTTCTCTTGTTTCCCAAGGTCAGCCTTTAAAACCTATTTTTTCAGCAGAAATAAGAGATGCAGCTTTAGCTCTTTGCTACTTTTAATTTGTTGATTTAGTTGTAACAGCTCATGACTATTTCACAAGTTGAAGTGTGTTTGTAAGCATTATTCAGGTCTCAGCAAGTGCTGAAAATACAAATAGAGCTGGGTCACACAAAAAACCCTGAAAGACAACAAAGTCACATTTGTTGGATAGTTGTTCACCTCCAGTATCTGCTTTGGCTAATGCTTGAAGAAGATGATAGTGATGTAATTTTGATGGCTGTACAGCACTAGCATGCACTAACATCAGTGAACAGTAATGATCAGATACAGGAAGTTCATACGTTAATTAACAAAATATAACTTTTAAAGAGTTGTCAAATTTTTAGTTCTTAAAAGCACTTCTACAGATCCATAACCTTTAAAAAGGCTGTACTCTCTTCATGCTCAAACCAGTGCCAGCATCAAAACTAGATCAACTTGCTTAGAGTCGTGTTCAACTGAGTTTTGAAAAGCTCAAAGAATGAAGATTTCACAGCCTCTCTTGGCAACCTATTCCACTGCTGAACCATCCTCACTTTAGTTTTTGAAAGCTGACGCTTTTTGTCTTTGGTACCTCTGAGAAGAGTCTGGCTCCATCTTCTCTACCACCCTGTTTAAGGTAGTTAGACACTGCAATTAGACCTGGGCCTTCTCCTCCCCGCCTCCCCCTTAGCTATCTCCATGACAAACCCAGCTCCCTCAGTCTCCTGGAGCAGTGTTCTCCATCTTGGTGGCCCTCTGTTTGACATGCTCCAGTTTGCCAGTATCTCCTGCACTGGGGGGTCCAGCCCTGGATGCAGTCTCTTACATGCAGTGTAACTGCTCTGGAATGGAACGGAACGATGATTTCTCTTGATGTACTGCCTAGAGTATTGCTAATGCAGTCTAGCATGCAGTTGATGTTCATTGCTGCAAGGGCGCACTGCTGGCTTACGTTCAACTTGCAGACTCTTTTCTGCAGAGGTGGTCCCCAGCCAATCTTTCCGTAGCCTGTATTGACATGTAGGGTTTTTTTCTATCTCAGACCCAAGACTGGTTATTTGTCTTTGTTGAACTTCATGAGCTTCCTGTTGGCCTGTTACTTCATTTTATCAAGTAGTCTCTGAATGGCAGCCCTGCCCTCCAGCACAGCAACCACTCCCCACACTTTGGTGTCATTTGCAAACTTATCAAAGGCGCCCTTTTGTACTTTGAATGTATTTGTGATACTATTAATAATGCGAAGGAACTTTCATCAATCCAGTAGAGGGCATCCAGTCACTGCTAATTACCACCCAGGGCACAGAGGAATGTCAAAGCATATTTACCACCCCTACACCGTAAGTAGGTTAAAAACTAGGCCAGCCACTACGGAGACCGTTGGCAATAAATAAAATAAAATACGCACTTATGTCTGGTATTCAGTTGTTGGGCATTACATTGAACCTTGAGCTTGTGGTTAGTGATAGTGGATGTACCGTGACCACACCTCGATATCGGGACATAAGGACTGAATCAAGGAGAAGTGAGGTTACTACTGAGTCATCTCCTAATGCCATTTTATGATCTCAAATTTATGATGCTTTGTTAAGTTGTGATCTTTGTGTCACATTACCTGTACTCTCAGTAGCATGAGCGATATTTTTGTTGCTCACTCAAAGGAAAAGTGTCATTTTGGATCATCTAAACAACAACAAAACAGAAATACTTGGTTAAGATGTAGTTTAAAGAAGACTTAAACGTATTTAATTGTTTGGTCCATGGCCACTGACAGTAAGAGACTTCAGGGAGGCTGTAAATGAGCCTCTGCCTGGAAAACATCATGAATCATGCTTACAATGCGAAAGGTAACTTTTATTTTAAGTTCTATTCTCAGAAACCCTCAGAAAGGTAGAGCGCTTGCTCTAATAGTTTGTTTTCTAAATGTCTGTCCTATTCAGAGTTATGTGAGTCAATGGAACTTCTTGCCCCTTAAGATCCCAGTTAGTAGTCACTGAAAACATATCCTTCATATGCTTCATGAGACTATTCATAACAGAAAAAAGCAACTGCTCCTGGCAAAAAAAAAAAAAAAAGAAAAAAAGGCCCAGAGACAACAAGCTCATCACTTTGGCTCAGCCCAGGCAGTGCCTGGAGTACGTACAAGTGTGCGAAGACCTGAATTCTCAGAATAACTTCTGTTCTGTACTCAGTTTTTAATCAGCACAGGTTTGTTTTAGGGAACAACTTTCTGGTATAGTCAACATTCTCAGAGGAACTAGAGGGTGATCTTTAATTTTGATCATTCATCATGTTCTTAATTATGTGGTTGTAATGACAAACCTGTTTCTGCTATGGAGTAAAACTCTCAACTTCTCAGTGGTGATGGGGGGAACAAATCACTAATGCAAATATAGGTCTTGTAGCTCTTTGGGTGTCATGGTATATCAGGCTCAAAATTCATTAGCTGATGAAGTCTAATGGGATAACATGAATGTGAAGAAAAACTCAACACGTTACAAAAAATGCAAAAGAATGATAATGAAATGAAACTTCCTGATCCAGCACAGTGTTATGGCAGGCACAAAAAAGAAGAGTTTTGCATTATTAAACAGGGTGAAAACAACAGAAGCTGAGGAAAAACAAAAATCCAAACAACATAAAAATCTCAACCACCAACTTTTCCAGCAGAAACAAAGGGGAAAATAACTAATTGCTAATAAGTAAATTAATATACAAATAAAATATTTTAATTTTAGTAGTTACTTTAATAAATGCATTAATAGAAAACAACCAGATGCATTTTACAGGAGGTTTGTCATTTCCTTTCTCAGTGCTGTTAAAATTTTATTTACAGTTTAGTTCAGTGCTTCTCCCTGAATCAGTTCCACTTTACATACAGCACTCGTCAATTTCTAGCATAAAATTTTCCATGAGGTGTATAACAGTCCTTTTCCCAGAAGCTCAGGACAATGAGTGCTACAGCCTTTGAGTATCTTTCTTAACTATTGTGATACCATACCTGCACAGAAAGAACAGGGTTACTCACACAGTAACCTGAACCTTCACTGGGCTAGCTAACCAAAGATGATTAATGGACAAATACTTCCTCTGTCTATGGGTAGGATAACCTGCTTGAGACGAACATTTCTAGCTTCTCTGCCCTTTTTCAGGGGGGACCTTTTTAAACTCTGTCTGCTTGGGTTCAAGCTCTGATATACTTACCTAATCAAAGGCCTTCCAATAGTTAATGCAAGAAAACACTGGCTCCTTTGTCACTTCTCTATCAGGAAAATTCTATAAGGAGTTCTTGAGATACTGTAAGTGGTCTCTACCATTTTTCAGTGATTATTTCTTTTCTGTTGTTGAAAGCAACAAGTTCGCGTAACCAGAGATTTTTGTTTCTACTTTAATACCACTTCCAGGAACAGTGGGTTTTCAAAGTTAATTTTGCAGAACATCCAGTCAGATCTGGCCTCTTCCCATGATCTCTTGCTACTGCCAAAACTTTCAGAACAAGTCAAGAATTCACTGGGACAAACTTCAATACTGCAGAGGTATTTATAGGACCTCTTGAATTGTGAAGGAAACGTTAGGAAGCAGCAAGGGCTGGTTGCACCCTAAGGGATAGGAAGCTGAGCATGACCTCACACCAGACTGTACAGGGACCTCATCAGCTAGGGTACAGCCCCACACTACTTAGGCAAGGTGAGTAATCAGACTTGGAGATGGTAGCCAAATTCAAGCAAGAGCCTAGACTGTCAGGCGATTGTAGTGATGAGGCAGGTCTCAGATCAAGCTAGGAAGTTAATCTGTTGATCAGAATAATGTCCAGCAACGGTAACTGAGGTCAACTAGGTTGGTCCACACTGACAAGACAAGTTTGAAGTCCAGCTACAAGTCACTCAGCATGTCAGGGTCCAGATCATTGGAGTCCATGGCCAAACACAAGCATAGCTGTAGCTGAGCTAAAAATTTATGTTCCTACAAAATAGCTCAGGCAGGAACTGAAGGCCCAAGACCGATCCGAAATGGAGCTCCTGTACTCATGAGCAGGGCATATGTGTATGTGTGTCTGTGTGTGAAGGGCCTGAGTTAGCCTGGTCAGGGCCATCAAAGCCCATTTGTGCACTCAAGCACCTAACAATACTGTCCCCTACCAGCAACACCTGTCCTCACACCTTACAGGGATCTGGGGTCAGAAAGGACTGTTTATAGAGTGCTCTAACTGTTGCAGGTTTTCATAGGACTATTTCAGGGGACACAGAGCCAAGCACAGGGTACTGAGAAAGAAAGAAGGCATGGGAGGCTTGGGGCTGGTAGTGGAGCTCCGGCTGCCTATGACGTCCCTAAAGGCTGGGTGGGCTTGAGGGGCAATCGGGATGAGTAACGGGGGCAGAAATTCACTCTGTCCCTGACAAGCTTTGGGAATGGGGCAGGGCAGGCAGGGCAGGGAGAAGGGTCCAAAGTACCCCTAGGAAACCTGGGAGGCTGGACAGGCTTTGAGGTGATGAGTGCGTGGGTGGAGACCCTAGGTGAGGCTGGTCAGGGCCATTAAAGCCTTTTAGTACACTCAGGGACCTGGACAAGGTGGGAGAGGAGAATAAAAAGAAGTGAAATATTTTGACGCTGCTCTGGGATTTCACACATTACGGATGTTTGTATCATGCCCTGTGATCTGTGATGAGGAGTTGAATGGCTCTACCAAGCCATCAGCAAGCAATATTCTTAAAAACAAGCATTTAACAGGGCCCAGATTTCCCATGTTAGCTGATACCAAAGCTGAACCATTGTCACCAGCAGTTACCTTCAAAATTCTCCCTCTTCCACCAAAACATGTATTCAGGAGCTCCCTAATAATGCTTTGGACACCAGCATAACTCAGAGCTGTGTTCCAAGTACTAAGTGGTGTCACCTGTTCTCACACAAATAAACGAGTCGCAATCCAAGTCTGATTTCCTGTCTGCTATTCTGACATAGTAGCACAATTACTACAGGTTAAGAATCAAAAAACTCAAAAGTCAAATCAGGATGGATAAATTTTTCAGAGGTTTCTGAGAATCTTTAAAGCCTAATGCCAGCTATGAGATTGGGAGTTACCATACTCGCACCCAGTCTTAATTCAGTGGTGTAAGGCATGAAAACCAAGCAGCTGTCACACTACTTCCTTTTTCCAAACCGCAAAAATGTTGCTAGCCACAGATTTGGGGGTTAACATTCTCATGGATGCTTCTCAGATATATACTTGCACCCTCTTGTGTGTCTTCAGGAGCAAGGAGAACTTCTACTAAAAAAGCAGGGTCTACCAATTCCAAGACTCACACACAGATCTTTACAGTTACTGAATTAAAGACTGAAGTATTCTTATGGCACTCCTGACCACAAGGCAAAACTAATTAGTGAGGTGCTCTTTTTTTGCTAGTGCTTTCTCCTACTGTGTTACAGGCTGGTTTAGAGATTCCTAGTAACACCACTGGGCTGTCTTAAAATCCCAGACCTCCTTTGAGGAAATCCAAATGAGAAGGCTGTTATGGCTTGATTTCAATATCTTACAGCTTCAAAACCTACTGTCACAATTTTTATGTTAGTCTACAGTTCAGATGAGGTTCCAAGCTCTTTTCTACCTTTTCTACATTACCTGTTTTTATGTTAGGACCCACTACCTGTTCTCTATGTGCAGGAATAGAATATCTGTTTCACGTTCACTTATTCCATCTTTTCCAAAGGAACATCCTTCTGCTTTTATTCAGTACATGAGTCCCTGAGACACTCTCCCTTGACAAGAGGCTGGGGGATTGGTCTCTTGCCTAAAACAACAGTAAGCTTCCCAACTCACCAACAGAAACTTTCAGACTTAAGCTAATAGCTCAAATCACAACAGTAGAAAAACATCCAGGACAGTTGCCCAGGCTTCCCCAATGAAGAAGAATCCTACTGACCCTCTCATTCAAGGTTACTTATGAATTAGGAAGTTTCTTGGTCATCTTGTTTCACTAAGAGCTCTCGTTTAAGTTGCCAATATAGCTGTACTCACCGGCGGTCTCAGTTCTTGTTATTGTCTCTTTTGGCTTTTCCTGGTAATGCTACAAAGTCTGCTGCAGGTGTTGGTGGGTTCAGTTTTTATGAAGTCTAGCGGTCTTTGTACTGCTGCACCAGGATTTTCTGTAACAGCCAATGGAACTACTGCTGATCCCTCATCCAACTCACCAGGACCTTGGGAATACATCTTTCAAAGGAGTCTGTGCCACTGCTGCCATTCTCCACCACAAGTAGTTGGCCTTGTTTCTGCTACTCCAAGTCAAGAAGTGGAGTCCCACTCCACTTGAAGTCTTTTCTTAACCAGGTTTACTGCACACACACATTCACACGTTAAAAACACACACTATTAAGATAATTCAGTATAATGTTTTATTTAAAACAAGCTTGCCTCCAGCCTTTTGCACTCCTTCAGGCCAGGAGACAGATTCGCAGAATTACACATCAGGATTAGTTGCATACTATATAGTAGAATCTTAAAGGACACCTGTGCCCTGATATAATTTATAATGCATTGTTAAGTTACTTCTATTTCTGAGTTATCTGTGATTTACTGGTGGTTAAGTAATTCCTATTTACACAGTAGATGAGATCTTGTGAAGATGAGTTTCTCAAGACTGGTGGAGATAACACTACTAGTATGCTTCTTCTGTAATACCTAGTTATTTTCCTCTGTTAATTAGTTTTGGGTTTTGATATACATCACCACTCAGTTGTGTGATATGAAACTGTACATAATACTGTGCATTTGCATACAAACATCCATGACTTTGTTTTCCTATGCTACACAAGATACTACAACTTGAATGACTGGAAATATCACAGTCTAACAGGATTCCCTAACATATCTGTAATACATCAAGCAGTTGCTGGCTAGTCATTATTACAGCCTTCTCAGATGGAAAATTATCCATTATACACATGGAGAAACTACACCACAGCTTACTGCTGACTTGGCGAGTTCTTGAGTTTCTGTTCTGTGTTCTGTCTGTACTCAGAAACTGTTATTTTTCATTGCTTTTTCCTTTACTTCTGCTTCTCTCATTCCTTTATCTCACAACTCAAATCTTTAGAGCTTTTATTAGGTGCTGTAATTTCAGACGAAGAATTGCAGTACAACCAGAAATGTACAGGGGCAATGTTGAAAGACTGAAGTCTGGTTGTAGGCTGCACTTCCACTCTTGCTCTTAAGATGGTAGCCCAAAATTTGGTATGAAATCCATGCACTTTGTTTTTGCTGTTGCTGAAATGACAGAATTTCTCTTGTGATTTCTGAAGTAGGAATTTTTTAAGAGCAAATTGTTATGACAGGTAAGGTAAAAGATTTTTGTGAATTGGAGCAAAAATTAGAAAATGTCATTTTTTTTTCTAAGGTTTGAGCATGCATGTGATTCAGAAAGTATATATGGAACAAGACAGGGAGAAATAGGCAGTGGAAGAATAAGAGCTTCTGAAATGGCCTGGCAGCCTGTAGCTCTGATGCTGTCCCTAAGACAGCAAAACAGGCAAATCTTTGTGCTGAAATTTGTCCAAGCAGAAGGATTGGGGCAATACTTATCTCTGACATAGACAACCTGGATTGGCTATAGGCTAGCCAAGACAACTTGGCTACTTAATGGCTTTACAATGCTCTAAAGATGAGTTAAGCATCTAATTAATGCTACTTTATTTGTCTACCAGGTGCTTAACATGGATTTGGGGGGAAAATTTGGAAGGCAGGTGTATAAGAGACTTTCAATTCATCATAATAAATAAGTTGACTCCCCTTTCTTTCCTTTCTCTTCAAAAGCCACTTTGTCTAAGTTTTCCTGATACCATTCATTACATGCCTTTGTGTGCTTAACAGAAAAGTTTAAAATCTTTTCAGAAGATAAAAATGTGGACTTTTACCATGTGCAGCGAATATTGTTTCTCCTTTAGGTTCAACAAGCTTCCTTACTTTTACAATGCCTTTTATCTTCTCCATTTCCTGCTGATCAAAGTTCACATTCTCGTGGATTTTGTGAAAGACTAGGATTACACTTATATCTTCGTAGTAACTTTAAAATATCACCCAGTTCTTACAATTTATCCCCCTCTAAAGAAACTGTAAGAGAAACACAGAGAAACAGAAAAAAGAACATGCACTCCCATCCTGATTTGTCACCAGATAAACACATTGGATTCAGTCCTACATACTTTCAGTACTCAAAATTTCCAGGAAGGTTAACAGGAGTTTTGTGAGAACATGGAATATAAGGGTCAGGGCCATTCAGAAAGAAAGGAATCCATGCCATGTACTGTGCAAATTATGTCTGTCTCATTAGCACTGAAATGACTTTTATAATAGGCCAGGTAATAGGCATTTTGATTTATGTTTGAAAGAAAGAAGGAACTGAAGAGGTGGCTGGGATGAAGAGAAAACTGGAGACTATGTAGAAAATTTTCCTGTAGTCTTTTTCTATAATTTTTCTGTAATAATTTTTCCTTTTCAGGTACGTTTCTGGAAAAGGCTAACTTAAGTTCCAGGGTCACCAAAAGTCAGTTCATTCATACCCAGGTATTCAGATTTATGACTTTTTTTTTTTTTTAATCTAGGCTGACCTGAAGGAAATGTAATGCATAACAAAAAAGTGTAGTGTCTCTGGCAAGATCACAATCCCCAGTGGCAAACATTGTACCCTTGTTCCCTTGTATTTGTAGCAGGTATGTGAAAACAGGAATTCCTTGGTTGTTGATGAAGTATTTCCACATACTGGCTTATTTACACAGTTTCTATAGCTCTGCAAAGGGGAGCACATCCTAACTGTGGCATATGCAATATCGATAGATCCCCTAGAACCGTGAGGTGACTGAACTGCACAGAACCGACATCATCCTAGTCTGCTCCCAATTTTGTGTTGTTAGACACTGCGGTGTGAGGAACACATTTGGCCAGGTTGTGCTTTATATTTCTTCATGCTTACATTACTACTTATGGCCTACGGACATAGGAGGGAAATTGTGCCTAAGGAGATTTTGACATTAGCTGTCATATTTGTCAGGTAGGACCAAGCTGGAATCAAGAGATTCCAGGAAGCAGGTCAGTCAGAATCAGCCCAAGTCAGAAACAAGAGAAGTCAAGACACACCAGGAAAGGGCATCACTGGCTGCCAGGATAAAGACCCTATTTGCAGTAGGAGCCTGGAACAAGGAACAGGCAGAGCTAGAATAACATCAGGAGCTAAAGGCAGGCCTTGAGAATGAGGGCTAGAAGCCAGTCACAGTATGACTTGGGAGCTGTGGAGAGGGGTACAAAGAGCTAAAAGCAGGTATCAGGTATGTGAGAAACAGCATACACCAAAACTGTACAGACTTACAGCTCAACTGCTAGGCTTTATCAGATCCTTAGTTTTTGAAAAACTATTTATAGCCTCCTGCAGCCCAGCAGTGCTTAAGAAGTATGACCATGATCTGCTAAAGAGACTTTGGTCCATGCAATATTCTTAAATATTTCATCTGTCTTTTGTCTGTGTATTCTATTACCTTTGAAAATGACCTCTATCATTGAAAAGAAAATACTCTTTTGCAGTATTAAGACTTTATATCCATACAAGTGGGCAAATATTGAGTCAGATTTACTGCAGTCTGAAGCTATAATGAGAGCTGTAACAAGCCCTGCGTGAGAATGTGAGGAGTCCATGTGAGATACTGGTTTGAAGTTGTTTGAACTGCCCTGGCTGCTGCAGCTGTTGCCTTCATGGCCAGCTGATAACTCTCTCGTCAACCTGCTGTCTGACTGTTACTCACTTCTTGTACCTTAGCGCTGCTGCCTGGGTGGCAGTAGCACTGCTGCCCAGAAGAGTGAGGAATGTGTCACTGCTTGCTTGTCCTGCTGATACCAGTCTTCTAGGGCTTTCAGTCCTTGGAGAGACAGTAGAAAGTATTCTCTGCTTGGAAGAACATCCCAGGAAAATAGAGATTTTGTCTGTCTATTGTAGACACTTAAGACTTCAGTGTCTAAATATCTTTCTCAACTTTGAGTGGAGTTGCTTCCCCCCTCAAGAATGTTAGGAGGGATACATTATTAATAATGTTAAAAAACCCTCACTTTTTGCTCCTAACATCTGGCTGGTGTCAGACTCTAACCTCTCAATGCAGCAAGTAATGAATTTTCCCCATTATGACAGTTTAACTTGACACTTCCTCCTAGAACGCAACAATTCAGTGAATCTTACTTTTTAGGATATGATTCCTCAAGTTTGCCTTAAAGCATTGTCTTTTCTGTGTGGCAATTTATGTTTTTATAGGATAGGATGCATCAAGAATTTACAGAAGTTTGGATGTGAATCCTGGTTTCGTAAGTCTAAGCAACCTCTAAATAAACCAGGAGTTTCAAAGAGATGACTCAGACCTATTGCTTTACACACTTTTCTCCCTTACACACTGATTCTGCCTAGGTCCAGGCACTCTGAACTGAATCCTTTTCCACTACAGCAGGAGTAAGAATGAAGGGACATGTCTGTTGATCCAAGATGCAAGAATATTTGGACAAGTCTTTAGGGAAAGAAGATTAGAAACTAGGAGCTTTTTTTTCCTTCTTTTTTTTCTCCCACATAGCTTCCAGCTTTTTCACAAGAAGGATGTCTCCTCTCTTCATTTTGATATTTTGTCTACCACTTTGCAGACATCCCCCGCACGACCTTGATGACGGTTTTCTACACCAAAACCTAGTTTTTCTTAAATAGAAATTTTCATCCCTTTCCTAAATAAGCTTTTCTGTAAGAAATGTGAAGAAACAATGCGAGATTGTAGAACATTAAAGGAAAATGAAATATGCAAAGTTTACACATTAATCTACATAAACTCTTCATCCAGCTTGTGAAGTAAAGTGATTTTGTTTGAGGTAGAGAAGGTGGAGTCTATCATGATAATTTCTTTAATACGATTTGCAGATAGTTGGGGTGGGAGGTGTGTCCTCCTCTATACTACCTTCCCAGAGCACAGTGTCTTTTAGGGCACGTTCCCACATGTTCACTCACCTAAAAGGTGTTTTGCCTGACTTGTTCAGCTGTCTTTTTCAAAATTGCTTACATGTTGCTTTCCAGAGGAATTCAGAGATTCATAAGGACAATGATTACTTCTAAATTCTAGACTTCAGAAATGGGACATTGATGCTGTACAAATTCTTCAGTGCTGTATAGGGTCTTTGTGAGGGGTAGGCTGCTGGCGAGCTACTTCTAAATCAGACACACCTTTGGGTTGGGCTATTTTGGAAACTAAGTACTTGATGAGGCTCAAGGTATGGTCTGCTAGGGACAAGTGATTTTATTTTATGTTTTTACATGTACTTGGATCAGCTGATGCAGCTGACGGACAGTCTCCTGTGTAAGTAATAGACTGGGGGCGAAGGAGAGGTGACCTGTAGTGAGCCTTCCTTGACTTTTTTCAAAGTGGGGATTGCTGGCTTTCAGGCAGCTAGGCAAGAGAGAAAAAGGGACGCGCTATGGGGGTACCTTTATTTGGGGACAGCAAGCCCTTCTATTTCCGGATCTGGAATGGACTAAGTCAGAAGTTGCAAGGCAAAAAGTCCTGGGATAAACATCTGGATGAAATCTACTTACTCCAGCAGAAAAGGTACAGTGCATTTCAGCCTTCTTGTCTTCCCTTTCTTCTGCTGCTCTCCCCTTGTAGCTGATTCTCACTCTTTTCCCTTAGGCTTTTCTGCCAGTAGATAAACTTTAAACAACCCTGGAGCACTTTTCTCTATCAGATTTCTTCTTTCAAGGTGGAATGCTTCTGGAGTTTCAATCTTATCTGCTTTCACAGGTGGGTTTACTAGGTCACAACTGAATTACCTTGAGTGCAGGACTTCAGTCACAAATTAATAACGTATACTCTTGTCTTTCCTGCTTCATTGGTAAGGCTTATGAGAAAATGTGTGCGGGTCTGTTGGTTTTTTTTTTTACATTAAGAGTGTGTGTGACAATTATGCTGCAGTCAGCTGAAATAATGGCTTTTCTTGCAAAGATTCTGCTTTCTGTCTCTCTAAATGTTGCCCTTACTGTGGGATAGAGTGGACTTACGTTTTTCCACATTCTGGTGGTCAGTCACTTCCTGGGCCAGATTGCTATTTCTCACCCCCATGGCCCGGGTGTCAGCATGTACAGTGACTCTTCTTAGACCTTAAGTTATCAAGAAGATAGCCTGTGTCTTCACATTTAAATACTGAATCAAGGCTGTTTGTTACTGCTGTGCAGGGTTGCTCCCTCCACACACAGGAAAGCAGGAGTATTCATGGAAATCCAGCTGAATCTGTTTTTCATTGTTCCTTGTAATTTCTGCATGCACAAACACTGCAGTATTCAGTTAACAAATTGCTTCCTGTCCCTTGTAAAATTTGTTTTTTTCTTTCCTCGCAAAACTCTGAACGTCTCTGGGGACAAAAAGCTGGCTATGTGGGACAATATCTATCTATCTATCTATCTATCTATCTATCTATCTATCTATCTATCTATCTATATGTATGTATGTATGTATGTATACACACATATATGTATAGAAATAAGTAGGATAGTACCTTACGAGGGACAAATGTACATATCTGTCTTTAGGGAACGAACTCACATATACCATCATCTAACTTCTGATCAAATAACAAAAACCTGTTCTATTTTACTTCAGGGCAGTGGGACTTAAATACACTTAAAATGGGAGGGACAGTGGGAACAATAGTGTCTCTGTAGAATGCTGAAGTGTTTACATTTTGGGATGTTCATGAAAAGCATCAAAGGTAACTGAAAAATAAGTTCTCAGCAGATTCTGTAATATCCAAATGAATGTGTGCAAAAGAAAAACCTAAATGTATTAGTATTTTTATAATTATAACATTATCTTCACATTTTTAAGTCATAGAGATATGGAAGGGACCTCTGGAGGTCTCTATCTAACCTCCCAGTTGAAGCTGGACTATTGCCAGCAATAGAACACATTGCTTTGGCTTTGTCTAGCTCAGTCTTGAAGGCCATCCAGGACAGGCATATCTTTAGGTACCTGTTACAGTGTTGTAGTAACCGTCTAGTGAAAAAGGTTTTTTTTCCAACTGTTCAACCTGAATCTCCAAAATCATCATTTGATGCTGTAGCCCCTTGTTTTACCATCTGCTGTTACCAAGAAGGGTTTGGCTCCTTCCTTTTTGTTCCTCCCTTTCACATAGGCTGCTATTGGATTGCTATTCAACCTTCTCTTTGCTTGACAGTCCGCCTTAGTCACTTGCTGCAGGCCCATAAACATCTTGTGTTGCTACTGATTAGGGAAAACTGAAAAACTGTTAGGCATATAAACCCTTCTTCATAAACACTCTTAGAACACTATAGTGCAACCCCAGTGGTCCCCAAAACTAACGTTTCTGTGTTTCTTTATAAAACTCTGTGTAACAACACATGTAGTGATGTAACATCATTATCTGTGAATCAGGGTTGCATGGGGACATAATTGTTCCCTTCCACTTTAGGTCCGTATGTTTCCCACAGCTTTCAACTAACATACAATCGCCTTCTGTTATTTGGTCAGAAATTATGTGGTGCCAATATGTGGATACTCTTTTCCCAAAGAGGGACAGGACCATTTCTCCTGCTTATTATCTTACTCTTTCCTCTCTTTTCTTGTCCCCAGGGATGCTCAGAGTTTGAGGAGAAAGAAAATAAACATTTTGCAGAGGACTGGAATCAGTTTTATTGCTTTCGTATTCTTAATTATGTACAGCTAGAAAAACACAATAGGAAAACCTTCTGTGGTGACTTGTATATGGGAGCTACTCTTATACAACCTTTGATTTTGTGGAAAAACTGTAGTAGGCCAAGAGGACTTTTACTTCATCCTGTCATTTTGTTGTCTGGAATTGCAGTGTTGTGGCTTCAGCTTGAGTCCTTCGTAGTGTTAATGGTGCTGGAATACATACAGTAATAAGTAGCAATTAAATTCTCTTATCTTATTGAAAGCCAGTGGTAAATATGTTACTATTTAACTAGTATGGTCTGCACACAGGAAGACTGCAAGAGAAGAACAATGCTTTTTCCTGTCCTACAACTGGTGATGATGATACCTGAAAGCTAATCTTTTTGGCAGCTCTCAACTTCACCGGAATTGCTGTTCATTCTCTTTCTTCATGTGTAACAGTTTTTGAATCTTATTGGCCGTTGATCTCAGCATTATCTACAGTGAGGGATTTCTTTGGCTTAATCCTGCACTGTGTAACATTTCCCAAAGGGACATCCAAGTTCAGGAAATGTGATACTATCTCCTAATACTAAAGAGGACTTTGAGTTTATTTTGCCTTACTCTGCTGGTTTCTTTCTGTTCAAGACGCTCCTTCTTAAACAGCCTATAGCTCAGTGTGGAGTCCCAGGGACAGTGGTCACATCTCATACATCCTTTCTAGAACTACGTTTGGAAGTAAACTCTGGGATATACATAGCCTGGAGCATATGAACATAAAAATCCAATATAGTTCATAATCACAGGGAAGAAAGAGACAAATATTTATGAAAATTCAGGCCTGATAGAGGTGAAGAGGAATCACATGCCTGTCAGTCTAATAGATCTTCCAGAAATTATGAGAGCCATTGCTTGATTTATTTTTTTTAGTTTGGCTTTCAGTATAAGAGGTTCTAAGGAAATGTGAACAAAATCTCCCTAGCATGTAATTTTAGAATTTCCACCGTATGAGAATTGCACTGTTCATCAAAAATAACTAATAAATAAATCAGAAATCAGAGCAAGTAAGTACATGGATCCAGAACAATTACGTTATGTTTTTCTTTCTGCTATTGCCTGCCTCTATAACTTTGGTTCATAAATAATCTATCTTCTGTGTGTCTCTTCTCTCTCACAGCTGCTGCTTAGGGATTAGTGGTATCACCTGCCCTTCATGGGATGCTCTGAGGCTTAATTATTCTAATGACAATAAAACATTTAACTTGTGTGGTACATTTAAACAAAACAAAACAAAACCAAAACAAAGTGTTTTTACACATTAATTAACTATAGAAATCTGTGCTGTGAGAAATAATGCATTAGAGGTGCTTGGGACAATTTGCACAACTTGCAGAGAGCTATGGTTGTTCCAAACATGTCGCAATAAAAACTTTATATCCCCTTTAGTTTCCAAATTTTTTGTGGCTCTTTGATCTTACAGACATATTAGCGAAGTGCTTTGCTTACACTGAAAACAAATCTTTCTCAAGCTGGTAGTGAAGGAGAGATGTCACCATAGTTTTGTTGTTCATTTGTCTAAACATTACTGAGTTTTCAGTGCACAAGTTAATGTAGGACTGTCCTGTCTTAAAATCCACAATGCCTGTCAGTATTAATTGGTTCCTTTGCTCCCAAAGGCGACAGTGAAATAAAAGAAGCCAGCTGCCATTTCCACCACTTCATTTGTAATATATTTCAATAACAGTACTTCTGAGTAGTCAAGATACAAAGAACAGCCTGTTGGAAACTCTGCTGCTGCATGTAAAATAAAGTCAAAGGTATCACTGGTAGCATTTCTGGTCCTTTCTTATGCTGTTACACCTTCATTCTAATGGAAGTTTTGAGTCTAATAATGGAAAACAAGCCTTCTTAATTTCACAAGTGTAAAGGTCCTCCAGAGCTCACATTTCCCCAGCAATGCACATACATACATCTGGCCTGAGTGCCTGAGACGCGGCTTAGGCTCATAGATTTAGGAAGATGTTTGCCTTCATAAACTTTGCTATAGGTTTCCTTGTGAAGAAGTAAACATGAGATTTGTGCTCTGAAGGAAAATTACCTCAAATTAAAAACTTGTTAGGGAAAACTAATTTGACACAGGTGAGGAACACAACCTAGAATAAAACTGCAAGAAAATCCATATGGAAGAGGGCTGGAAGTTTTGGTGCAGGATAAGGTTATGCTTCAGAGAACACATTTGTTTTATGAATAACTCAGCGATAGTAAAGAATAACTAACATCTGCTGAAGTGTCAATCCAGATCTAGCATGAGATTATTCTGAGGATGGTCTCAGATGCAGTTAAAAAAAGGATATTAATGCAAGGAAATTCCCCTGCTGGAAGTGTCTGAGCAAGATTTCTATTGCTTAGTGCGGTAGATAGCTAAATACCTGAAGGGATAAGACTTCCCAGTCGGTTTCTTGTCTGGTAGCGCTGGCAATTAGTAACCTCTTTAATTTATTTCCAGAGAAGCTCTGTTTACTGTCAGCTGAAGGGGCTTTGAAAAATATGCACAAGAGGTTCCAGTTAATTTGCTGAGTCTTGCTGTTGGTGTGGTAGAAATTTGCTGACCCTGTTGATTGTCCGAGCCCCTGTTACCTGTCTCCTTTTCACTTCATGCTATTACTTCCTAACTCATTCTTTAGCATCTTGTTAGATGATTGCATTGATCCTCTTTCTGGCTGGTTGGCTTCCTCTGAGCACTCCTCTACTGTCCTGCAGTCCTGCACACATTTACATAAACGTACTAGCAGAAGAAATGGATAAGAGGAATCTCCTTTGGCAATTTCATGATGAAGTGTTGAGCGTGGATATTCTGAGCACCACAACAGGGAAAGAAAAGAAAGCTGAAATAATACCCTGCTGATGAATTTATAGCTCAGTTAGAAAAAATTGCTTTTGACCCTCAGTAACTGACATAGCTATGGGGATAAAGCATGAAGCTAGCAGATGCCAAACTTAAACTAGAGCGAGCAATAGGAAAATTCCATACAGTGAATGACTCAAGTAGTAGAATCGGAGAAGGGAAGGAAAGAAGAGAAAGAGATGCTCCATTGCACCTCTGGTGAGCTCAGTCTTGAAAAAGAAGCTTCAGATTGGTTGTTGTCCAGACAGTTCACATATTTAACATATTTCCTTGTTTTAAAAAAATAACCCTATAAATCCAAATTCTTCTTTTTATAACAGAGTTAAGACTTACAGACTTGTCCTTGCGTTCTTTATCTCTTCATAAGTGTAATGAGCAGGAAGCACTCCAAAAGAACAGCTTACGAAGCTGTAAATCCAAAAGGGTACCTATTACCAGCAGAAAGTGCTTGTGAAATCCTTAACCTTGTTTAAAACTATTTCACATGACTCCCTCAGTCAGAATCTGACCTACATTCTATCTTCTCCTTGTTTCACAATGGATTTTCGGGTGTTCCTGATTTTCTGCTCACCTATATTGAAAAACAACTCACAGCTTCCTGAGCATATCATTGAATCATCTGTTAAGAAAACTAACTGATAGTAATGCATGATCAAGGCTTACTAAGTGCCTCAACACAGCTACATTCCTTAGCTCAGTAAGAAGACCCAGGAGCACTTCCAGGTGGATACTGTTGTGGTTTTCATTGTCCATCAGAACTACTGGTTAGCTATGTAGCTACGCTTATCCTAAGCTGATCCTATAAGGCAACATCAGTACTGTCTAGTGTTACAGACCTAACTTAGCTGGCTGAATTAGGAACTTAGTGTCCCTTGGCTCCATAGGTGATGGAGAATGATTTAGAACAGGATCTTAACTTACATGTGCTGAATTGTCTTCTCAGAGTGTCTGAATAGATCTCTGCTGAATCATTCTCTGAAAGCCACCCTCTCCATCCAGTGTCATAAAGGTACTTTATGGAAACTAAGCATCTGCCTTAGGCAGCTCTGTTAAGAGACTAAGTTACAGATTTTACCTGCTGCTGCTTTGACACACAGGAACTAGAGTTGTAAAATTCATGCTGTTTGATGAGCCAGGAAGAGAATTGGTTAAATATGCAGAACTTAAAGAAATAAAAAATGTTTTGAATGTTCTAGATTCAGGCGACTTTGTTTTACTTTTTATATTAGTGAATTTGGCTCACCTAGTACTTGACATTTATATGCTCAGCACATAGCTGTAATGTATTAAAAATGAGTTGATAATTATAATGGTATGTTTTAAATGAGAGTAAAATGTTTCCCCAATTATGGGACAGAAAATTAAATGAGAGTAAAAGCATATGGTATAAACATGTAAGTCATGGACCTTTGAGGCATCGGAGGCAGTGTGCCATGACATTTACCAAGACTTCTGGGTTTTCCACCATCTTGCTGTTTGGCCTGGGATCTCTGATTCTTTAAGCACACTAAGTAGAAAGGTTTGACAATTTTGCCCTAAATTTCTGAAAGCTGAGTATAGGCGTTATTAGGTGTCTCCCTCTTAGCAGGCTTGTAATTTAATTAGTTGTTTACAAGGGCTTTGGAGAATTTTGTGAGAAAGGTATTGTGTTTGTTTCCTCCCACATTGTCTCTTGCCCAATCCTTCCTCCTCTCTGAGGTCATTTGAGGGATAAAGGCCTACCCAGTAAAGCATCAACATATTAATTGTAGCATTGTTTATACTATTGAAACCGCACCTCCTTCCCACTTCCTGCTTCTGAAACTTACATTCTCCAGGATCACAGTCTTTCTCAGCCGAAATAATGGAAGCTTACTTCACCGATACTGAATTTTACAACTTTTGCTTAGAGTGCCTCTTTATTTTGTTCCTATTTGTCTGATCCTAGATGCAATGTTCTCATCAAATAATCTTGTAATTAGCAACTATTGCAACTGATGCATGAGTAAGCTGAAGAAGGAATATTTTTCAAAGCAGCAAGACTAAGAGTTTGAAGGACACATAAAAATATCTCAGAATGGCTCCCTGGTATGTTCAGGATGGTTCTTTACATTCTGAATGCTTTTATTTCTCCTCTGTTCTTCAGCATTTTTCTAGTCTAGTTTCTAGTAATTTAGATAATGGAGTGCTCTTGGTGACAGAAATGCTCCTTTTATGGAGTGATAAATAAAATGTTCAGTTATGCTTCTATTAATTCTAGCCCATGCCCATTAATTTACACTTATTCAAATGATTCCTATTTATCTGTGTAATTCTGATACTTCTCTTTGTTTTGCTTTATCCTGCAAGTTCTCTCAAGTGTGCCAGTTTTTTCTACTACGAAGGTGTACAGAACTTGCACATTTCAGGTGGATTAAATCCAGAGATAATGGCATATCAGATAATTTTTTTTCTTCAAGATTTTATTGTTCATAAAAGAATAATTTAAAGCAAGAAATACATATTTCTGTAAGCCACAGAATTGATGCTGCCTATTTTCGTATGGTTTTATTGTTAAATTATCCTATACCTAATAAGCACAAGAACACATTTTGTGCAATGGGCCATTTATATTCTCCCTCTTTCTTTCTCTGATGTGGGGTTTCTTGTGACTTGTAACAGAGTTATAGTCATAGATAATGTATTCTAACATCAGTGTTATCACTTAGTGCAAAACACCTATTGCTTTGTATAGTATTTGCCCTATGAACAGTATCCCCAAAATCTTGTAACTAAATAATACCAGAATACAAGGAAGAAATCTGGGATATCACAAGGAGAAAGCATTGAATATATCTCCAGGTATACGGTTTGATTAATGTATTTGTCCCACATGCTTTTTTTTTTTTGAGAGAGAGACTAACATCTAGTCTATTGGCAGTTTTTAGACTGTAGTAAAAGGACAGACAGGCTGGTAGGAAAATGAGGTCTGACGTTCTCCTTTTTCATATCAGCTTGAATTTGTAATTGTTCTACTGTGCTCCTTAGACTTATTCCACATCATGTGTTAGAGCTTGACCTGAGCCATGCTAGGTAATTAAGAACAAATTAAAAATCTGTACTACAAGAAAGCAGAGGTGAGATAAAAGCACAAAATTTGTATCTGAACAGAAATATAAAATTGAACTTACCCTATTTGGAAAGAGGAATCTTTCTATTTGATACTGAAAATTCATGAGACATAGGCTGTTTCTTTGGGTTTGAGGGTCTGTCTTTCCCTTAAATCTTTAGCTCCTGAACTTGGGCTACTTCGAATTCTTTATCTGTATAAAAACAAAAATAAAAAACCCACCCCAAAACACTTTTTGTGAATTAAAAGATAAATCTGAAAATATTAAAGGATAACAGAAATATTTACCCCAAATTAGTAGATTTTGTTCTATTTTTTGTGATTTTTTGGGTGTCCAACTCTATTTTGAACATTGGCAAAGCTTATTTGGATGCTGAGCAAACAGGAATTGCAGGTAACTCTTTGCACCCTCCCTTCAGGTACTTACACAAATTGATAAAAACCCCGCCCGAGCCTTCTCTTCTCCAGGCTAAACAGTCCCAGTTCTCTCAGCCTTTCTTCATATGAGGGATGCTCCAGTCCTGCAACATCTTTGTGGCCCTTTGCTGAACTCTCTCCAGTAGCTCCATATGTCTTTTGCACTGAGAATCCTAGAACTGGACACAGGACTCTAGGTATGGCCTCACCAGAGCTGAGCAGAGGGGGAGGATCACCTCCCTTGACCTGCTGTTTGCATCAAAAGACCTTGCTAATAGTGAAGTGTGGTGACTGTGCTTGTAAATTCTTCATCAGCCCCAAAGGATCTGCTGAAATAACCCAGAGCCTCATGGAAGACTCAAGGATACTCTTCAACTACAAGTGAACCATTCAGTCTGGAATTTGTTTGGTGGCATGCTCTTTCCCCGAATAGGCATACATTTCAGTTCTCTACAATTTCCTCAATTTTCTCAGCATCAGAGAAAAAAATAGTATAGCTAAGCTTTCAGATTTTTCCTCATAAATTTATATGATGAGGAACTACATTTCAGAGCTCATTCTTTTAATTATACCATAAGAAGCATTGCTACAACACAAGGGGAATGCTTGTTTGTACTTTTTCTTTTCCATCCATTATGGGAGTAACTCAGATGCTGACCTTTTTTAATTTAGTGTGCTGTGTAAAAAAACCACTGGCTTTTTCTGGCTTTTGAGATAGCTAGTCTGGCAGGAGGGATGTCAAATGTCCCATCATTCACTATCTTCTGTGCCTCAAAATATGGGCTATGTAAACCAGAAACATTTCGGTTATTCGTTTCTCCAATCTTTCCCTCTGCTGCCACCATATGGTTAAGTGTCATAGGTCAAGAAATGATGAACTACCTGAGGTTTTAGCACTGCACTTGTCTGCTTTTGCCACTTCTTATTTTTGCATTCAAAAAATACTTCAGATGGTAGGTGTGCATTACCAATTTTTCAGTGAAAATGTTGAAGATACATACTGTCTCAAGCAAAAAACATGCTAGTTCTGGAGAGAGGCACCATGTGTTGGACTGTGTTCGTATCAGCCTCTTTTTCTTGACTACAGGATCTGGGAATCCCCACTCCTCCAGGCTGCCAAGGAGAACAACCTCCCAGCCATTAGGAAACTTCTCACTGACGGAACATGCGATATCTATCAGAGAGGTAACTCGATTATTTGTGACAGATGTTTTTTTGTGGAAGGCAAGAGTCTGTTACAACGAGAAGAGTAGTATGTTTGTTAGTTTGCTAAAACATTTGTGTTAGCAGACTCAAACTACTTAACTCTGTGTCAGCAGCTTTGCAACGATGTGAGTTTTCTGACTTGGAGAGCTCATCAAACTCTAAAGGAATGGTGACGATCAGAAGTTTACAGCTTGAACAGGCCTTTTTTCTAGAGGGACTGAGGGAGGTGATTTACTGTCAAAGGTGGTCAGTGGAAGGGCTATGTGCTGATTCACTTCATGCCTGAGTCTGCTGTCACTTACAAACACGTGAAGTCTCCGTTCAGCTTTCAGAGTTTGATGGAGTAAAGGACAGAGACTATGCAGTTATGTGGCTGTTACCATGTCATATGATGAGGTGGCACCTGGCAGTACTCAAGGGAGGACCCAGCACTCCCATAATTCTCCACCCCAATAAATCCATTTCTGCTCTTGTCCCGTATAGTTGAATGTCTAGACGACTCACATGTTTCTCCTACTGTTTCTAGGTGCAGTGGGGGAGACCGCCCTTCATGTAGCTGCCTTGTATGATAGCATGGAGGCGGCAGTGACTCTGATGGAAGCAGCTCCCGAGCTTGTCAATGAGAGGATGACATCAGAGCTCTACGAAGGTAACATCTCATGGAATGAGGATAGGCAGGATTCTCTGCAGGGGGAGAGAGGAAGTACTACCTGTACATTTAGGAAAGTGGCTTATACTGTTCCTGGTTCAATATATTGCTAAACTGTTACATAGCAAAACCAACATACAAATGGCTCCTGACCATTTGTGGAAGGTGGAATTATATTAAACCCAAGTACACACATGGGCAAACATGCAAATACGTAACTGATAAACCTTTAACCACAGGTGGGCTTGCTGGCTGGCTGTAGTGGGATTGCAAGGATATGTACAGTTTGCTTTCTGGCATACCCATGTAACAAAGGGGATGCCTACCTGATCTCCTCTGAAAGGAGAAAAAATTAGTTCTTTGGTTGACAAAGAACAGGGATTGAAAACAAATGTGGCCACTGCTTTTGAGTCTAGACTCTGAGCCAGGTTTTTAAAGAATGGTTCTGATTGACTACACAGGTATGCCAGACAGAATCTTGAAACTACTAAAACAATAATTATGGGGTTTTAAAAATTCTAATACCTAGTTTGGAGGATTAGAGCAAGTCATCTTTGGGAGCTTTGTCTTGACCTGATCTTCATGTTCCATGAAGGAAAGCATAGTCAGTCACACAGCTTTCAGTGTGCTTCCTGGAAGAGTGTGGCATATCTTGTTTTCCCCCAGGAAAATTCTAGAAGGTGCATCCTGTTGGGTTTTTTGGCAGGTTGTTAAGTCTGTTTTCACGAATTCATAAAAAGATTTAAATAGAACGGGACCTCTGGAAAATCTGCAGTCCAACCCTTTGTACACAGGGATAACTTCAAAATTAATCACATAGCCACTGTGGATGCAGTCCCAAAAAAATTAGATTTACCGTGACTGAAATATGAATAGTAGGGTACTGATCAGCCTGAAGTTGCTTTCTTGGAAGGCAAGGTTTTATTTGTGTGTCTTACAGGGCAGACAGCTCTCCACATAGCAGCCGTGAACCAGAACACCACTTTGGTGAAGGCTTTACTCAAAAGAGGGGCCAATGTCTGCACAGCACAGGCCACTGGGCACTTCTTCAGGCGCAGCTCCCAGAACCTTCTCTATTTCGGTATAGCCTTATCTTCTCCCCTTGCTGCTATGGGAGGGAACCAGCAGAGTGATGAGAGAACATAAGGGAGGCTTATTTTAGTCCCCAACTAAACTGGATAAGCAGAGGCTTCTCTCTCTGTGTCATCAGTCACAAACCTTTTAGTAGACAGTGAGACTCCATCTGAGTATGTAAATACTACATAAATATAAATATATAAATCATACACATTTTAGATATTTGCATGTATACAAAAAATAAACATTGCATAAAAATTATAATTTACTTCTTCCTAGCAGCATATACTGCAACTTACTTGTCAACCATTTTATTTAGTTAATCTACTGAAAAGAATATATCTTCCCTTTAGTGTTGTGTGGGGCAGGCCTTTTTTTTCCTTTCTGAGTAGGATGAGGAGTGGGGCAGGAAATTTACAGTTACGTGAAGTAACTCTTCCTTTCATATCCTCTGGCTTCATAGCATGGATAGATTTCCCTCAGTGTGCTTCAACCTCTCCTGCCTCCTGGGGTCTTAATGTTGTTTCTCCCCATTCCTTTTTTTGCAGGAGAACATGTTTTATCATTTGCTGCCTGTGTGGGAAATGAGGAAATTGTACAGTTGCTCATTGAAAATGGAGCTGACATTAGAGCTCAAGATTATCTGGGTATGTGCTGTGGGGCCCAGTGAATTGCATACAGTGGATCTGGACTTTAAATCAGACCCTGTTATCTGTCATGCACATAATGTCATGCTCATGACAAACAGCTGTGGGATGTGAGGAAAATGAAAGCCATTAGTCAATTGCCAGTCTTTGCACAGGGCTGGGCTATTCCACATACTTTATCTGGTCTGCTTCCTTCATAGGTAACACTGTTCTTCATATCCTGGTTCTCCAACCTAATAAGATGTTTGCCTGCCACATGTACAGCCTGATACTTTCCTATGACAGGAACAAAGAGGGACCAGGATCACTTGAATTGATTCCTAACAATGAGGGGCTTACTCCATTCAAACTGGCTGGAGTTGAGGGCAATACCGTGGTGAGTTTGTGTGATACAGTTGCCTCCATACAAAAGAGAAATGGAGAACTTGGAATAACATCATGCAGACCAAGGGAGTTTGTGCATATTCTTAGTGAGTGGAAGATACATAACAAGTCCTTTTTCTTTTTTTGGCCAGAAGTTTCATGTAGGACCCGAAAACACTTTGTAAGAAATGTCTTTACCCTAATGAAAGAAGCAAGTGCTTAAAGAAGAGATCTTTTGACCTAGTTTTTGAAGCATTTAAGTTAAACGGGTATTAACTGAAAGATCCACCCCCAGTAATTTTTTGAAAGTCTGGCTGAAATTATTGTCTTTGTTGTCTAGATTTCATTACCCTAAGTGTGACACAGGGGAAACTTCTTCAGGTACCCACAAACATTTATTCGTAGGCAAGAACTCAATATTTAATGTAAACTCTCACCCTTCCCCTTAACAAAAAGACAAAGGTGGCTAGTGTTTCTTCTGTAGATCCACAAAGGACAGGATCATTTCCCTTGACACACCTCTTTCCTGGTAACTTGTAGAAGAGTATAAAAGGATTTTTTTTTTCCTAATCAACATACAATTCCATATGAAATCTATTGTCAAAATGTATAACTGTGTCAAATAACTTCAGGATTTTTATTAGAATTTAGAGTAAAAATCACTCACCCTTTACCTCACGCATGAGCTAATAATCGAATGGGAATCAGAAAAAGTTCTTCCACTTCTTAACCTGCTGTAATTGTCCCTGAGAGATATGAGAACCACAACAAGAAAAATACATTGTAATTAAGGGGTTTTGACAACTTCATTTGTTCTCATTGCAAATACACTATATACTGGAAAGCTTGTGATATCCTCGACCTCCTTCTTTTCTCCTCAGATGTTTCAATACCTTATGCAGAAGCGGAAGCACAATCTCTGGTCCTTTGGCCCCTTGACCACTGTGCTTTATGATCTCACAGAGATTGACTCCTGGGCTGAAGATCAGTCCTTCCTTGAGCTCATTGTCTCAACCAAGAAGAGAGAGGTACTGTGGGCACCACATGCTTTCTACGTGCAGACCGTGGTGGTCATAAAAGGAGAAGAATGATGAGTTTGAAGGTTCAAGCTTTTTCATATTATCCAGAGCAAGGACTTTGTACCATGTGCTGCCAGGGAATACAGGAAATGTAGCAGCTACATCTGATGCTTTATATACAGTTTCTTCTGATGTGTGAAACTTGCAGATGACTGAAAGAACATAGTATGAGCAAGCTACAGGAAATGAAATTGTGTAATTCAGTAAAGGGTTCTCTGTCTTTCACCAGGCTCAAAGATATCAGTAACAAGTACCTCTAGAGTAGCTCTAGCAAGTAGCTTTCTATAACTGTGATACTGATTAACTCTCACAATGTCCCTGTGAGACACGACTGTGTTCAGGAATACTAAACTAGAGTGTGTTTTAAAACCACTTATTGTTATTATTTCCTTCATTTAATGACATTCCTCGTCCAGGTTATGACTGAAAACAAAGTGGGTGAATTATTTATGCTGCAGGGTCAAAAACTTGTAAAGGGATCACTGAGATAGAAATCGCAGAGTGTAATGGCAAGCTTAGACAGATCTCCTTAAGACTTTCAAGGTACAGTACCCTATCAGTTGTAATCACCTTAAATAATCTTAATAGGATGGGAAATGAATCAGAAGACACTTTAATTAGCACAATTCTACCCACCCTGTATTATTTCCATCTATCAAAATTTTAGTCAAACTTCTCTAACAGAAGTTTCATCTACTGGAGAGCTTTGCACAATGTAGAGGAAGTCTATGAAACTCTCATCTGCTTTTATTTAAAATCCTCTAAATTTCAATGTGTGGTGATACATACGGAAATTCAGGGGAAAGCAGTCTATGTCAAAAAATAGAAAAGCCTTAGAATTTGTCCAGAAGACTAAACCATAATTTTAAAGAAAGCAGAATATTGTGCCTCTGTCTTATCCCAAGTGCATGCAGAACCAAGATTCCTAATTTCAGAGGATAAGATGTCCCCAAATACCATGAGACACTATGATTTCTTTATTTTCCAGAATGCTCTTAAATATGAACAGTTGCAATTTTTGCATGCATAAATAGTAGTTCTTTTTTTCATTTGATATATGTTTGGCCCAAAATATTTGCTATCTCCTCTAGAAGAATGTTACGTGTCACCCCACCCTATCATACCCTCCCAGTCTAGTATTGGACTAGAGGAGCATCTTTAGGCCACAATCAGAATCAGGTTCCTCTTGTATTAAGGGGGATGCATACACAAATAGATACTAAGATATATTTTCTGACCCTTAAGTGGATGAAAGGTGGAAAAAATAGAAGGGAGCTAAGCTAAAGGAAGATAATAGTAAGCTTCAAACTTACATCATCCCTTTGAAAATGGAATTTACTCTCCCATGCAAAGAATTCTCTAGTCTCTACTGACTTCTGCAGAAAACAGAACACCTAAGGCTATCTAGCTAGGTTCATTATCTCTCACTTATTTTTGATCCTTTAGGATATTTCTTAGGCCATTCAAGAGTTCTGTTAGAGGCATGTCCATTTACTGAAACATACATATTCCTTGTACTTTGTGCAATCTGTCTTTGACTGACTTAGAGGAAACAGGGCAACATAGCAAGAGAAGGAAAACATCTAGAGTGCAATAAGAAGTGTTCCTTTAAAGTAACTCGCTCATGCCAATTTGACTTACATCTCCTTCTTGTTTATTGCAGTAGTCCCCTAAACATTACGATAGGAAGTAGGTCTAGAAGCATTTAATAAAGTGTGTCGGTCAAATTCGTAAGCAAGGTGTAAAGTACACCCTGTTTGTCCTACTTATGCTATAAGTGTCAGTCTTCTAGCAGAAGCAGAAGCTGAAGGCTTGATATAGATGATTCAGTTAAGTATCACCCAGATAATAATGCAGAAACTTAAAATATAGTATTTTTACATAAGCCATGGAGCTTTAGACAAGTATTAATCTCTTTTGGAAAAATGTTCCAATTTTTTTATCCTAAATCTTCTGATACAAAAGACTTGTATTGTTGTACTAACAGGAATATTCTGTCATCCTCAGTTCTATGTTCCTTCAAACAACAAAAACATTTCAAAGGTTTATCAGATAAATTTTAGTTGTTTTTTGTTTTACCCTCAAGATGTCATCAGAACTGAGAGTAATTTCCAATCCGTTATGGATATGCCTTTGTTTCCCTTTTACAGAAAAGGCCTTGTTGACATTTTGGCACTTGGTTGGCAACCTCAAAAAGGATTGTTGGAAAAGTAGCTTATTGCTCATGAGAACCCTGCATATGTTCTGTGAGAATGGCCAAATAAATTCTTCCCTTTTTCATAGGTAGAGAAACTGCAAATGAGATAACACTGACTGTCTTAAAGTAGCTGAATCCAACTGCTTTTGACTATCTCTGGAGGAGATCAAGCCCCTTGACCTACAGAGCAAACTTTGATCCTTCATAAATATACCAGCCATTGTCCTGTTTCTAGACTGAGTATTTACATATTCTACTTACATCAATAGAAATTACACTTCCACATAGGGAAGGCAGATGAAGGACTACAGGCTCACTCTTCAACTGTAGGAAACCAGTACAATTATATCTTCAGTTCAGCTATACTGATTTCTTCCAGATTGGGAATGTACCCTAAACAGTTATAATGAGATGACAGAAAAACACAAAAAGACTCCATGGTGATTTCCTGGGCTTGCAGGCACCAGTAAACAAAGTATCTTTGTTTTACTTTCACTTTAACAGAATATGGCTTATAACTGAATGAAAAAGAAAAATTTGTTTTGAAAATACTTTAAGGAGATCCACTAGATTCCAAAATAGAGATCTAGCTCTTCAGCTACCACAGACCTTGGAGGCCATGATAACCTGAGTCAGTGTCATCCATCTACTTTGAAAATAACATTTGTCACTTCCATGGAACATACCTCACAGTGGGACTCTATGCAGTTTATGACCACTAGGGAATCACAGGCCAAATTTTTCAAAAGAACTCAGTATGAAAAGACTCTAATATTCTCTCTTCCATTTTATTCATGTCAGCATGCTGCTCTTGTCATCATGTTGTTGAATACATCCCAATAGTGCATTACATACTGAAGTTAACATCTTTCCCATATGTTTCATTCTTTCTTCACAGACTAGTTTACTAAGCAGAGCATCTAGTTTTGGATGGGCTTGAGAGTGATTACTTCTTTGCACACAATATTGTGTGTTCACATTGGACTAATAAAGCTAAAGAAGTGCACTAGATTCATCCCATCTCATTTTTGTCTGCAACTGAGGTGTTTAACTAAGGAATACAGATTCCCTATGTTTTACATGTGGATGATGATAGAGAAATGCAAGTAACTAAGTATTTCCAGAGAGTGGTTTAGTTCTTAGGTGAGCTGAACAGCAATCTGTGAGACCCTATTGCCCACAAGGAGAGAAATCTTAGGATAACCACATCACTAATGAAGAGACCTCCTTTAGGTGCCTAAAGTCACGTGATGGGGTTACTTGTAGTAGTGGTACTCTAAGGACATAAATGAGGCAAAATTTGTAGGAAGAAGTAATGACATTTATTAAACAGTTCATGTAGCTGCAATTTGTTCTGGGAAAACAGTTAAAAAGAGTGGAGTGACGTTGGTCCTTCCAAGTTTTATAGTTGTCATCCCAGCAGCAAATCAACAGATTCACTCAGAGGCATAGATTAGCAATGTTCAACAGAGGAAAAGATGTTGATTTTTTTTTCCCCCATAACATCTCACAGTATTTTCTTTGTCCATTATATGCATGTGTGCAAATCAACCAGATCAGCCATGAGGGCACTTAAGAAAATTTCTGGATTCTTCCTGTTAGTTTTTGAAATGGAATTGTATGATAGGAGAGGATTCTTTCCTCCAGTGCTCATAACTCCACTGCTCTTACTTTTTATAGACCTTCTTTGTCACTTCTAAAACTACGGTCTCAACTTTTTTAATGAAGCTTTCTTTTTGCATAGAATTCCTCAGCTACACAGTATGTATGGATATATGCAGATCTTTTTGACAGAAACACAACCCCAAGGTATGCAGCAGCACTATTTTTCATATCATACAAGATGCTCACTGAAGCTTCTGTTTATTCCTGAAAATGTCTGTGGTCTTCTAGATATATTGGAGCTGCACCACTGAGATTCTAAAAAGAAGGGCCAAAACATTGAATACGATATAAATAATCTAAAGGAAGTAAGTTGAAAGAGCCTGTTTTTTTTCACAGTATATCTCACTGCAGGTATACTGCAGTTTTTATCATCATAGCTGAATGGAGAAAACTTTTGAAAATCCTGTCCCTTAACTGTATTTAGATAGATATTAAGAAACTTTGGAAATCTTCCCAAAGTCCTCGTAGTTGCCTGCTAAATCAAGGTAATATCAAGTGTCAGTTTTTCGAAGAGAGTTAATCATCTAAAGGACCTTTTGGTATGTTTTCTAGAGATTAAGAATTCCAAAGTTGATAGAAGTAGCTGTTGAAACCAGTGTTAACTTACATGTATAAATGCAGAACTCCAATTTGGAGAAAACAATCTAAGTGAATTTTGCAAGGCTGCGCAGAAAATTTTTTTCTGTAGCTGAAAATAGAATCCAAATTATCTTATTTTCAATTCTGTGTTCTAATAATGATGTATATTTTGCACAGAGGACGGTATCTGTCTGTTGCAGAGTGAACTGTGCTGTCTTGCTTAACAGAAAATGTTCTTCAAAATCAATTCCAGTTACAGTAAAAGGCAATTAATTAATAGTAATAATTTTGTATATATTTGAATTCCTAGCGTTCACAGGATTAATAAACTGACACTGTAAAGTTAGCCCAACCCTAATATGTATATATCTTATAGTCTGCATAGCCTTGTAAAAGATAATGGGATCTTTCATAAAGGATGCTATCGAATGCTATTTTAAATACTATTTTTTTATTTTCTGAAACACATCCTCATATATTTGCATTCATGGACCTAGATCATAGGTCTGTCTCCAGTGTTTATTTGCGTCCAGGCCTACACAGACAACAAACTTATTCCAGCATCTAACATGCTTTTCTTGCGCTTCCCACTGGTACTCAAAAGCTGTTCTCTGCAGGATATATTTTTTACTTTTTTTCAAAGCTCTTTACTGGGAAACTGAACAAATCCAAACCCACCTGAGCATTCAATTTTTGCAAAATAAATTCGGCTTCCTAATGCTGAACAGATTAGGTGAGAATACTTTGTTAACATTCTCCCACGAAATAGTGTGGATCATGTTTATAAACAAAAGCCCTTATGGCAATGAATTCCTTCTTTCTGTCTTTCTCAGGCACGCCAGATCTTGGACCTAACACCTGTGAAGGAGCTGGTGAGCCTGAAGTGGAATATGTATGGCCGTCCCTATTTCTGTTTCCTGGCTTTATTCTATATACTCTACATGGTCTGCTTCACTATGTGCTGTGTCTACCGACCTCTGAAACCCCGAACAGGCAACAAAACAAGCAGCAGAGACAATACAATCTATGTCCAGAAAATGCTGCAGGTACTGTGTCTGTAGGAGTCAGGGTCCCACAGGCAGCACTGGGCAATTCTCATGTAACCTACTTAACTGGGAAGTCCAAGTATTTCCCCATTCCCAGCTATTGTAGCTGTCCCCGTCTCTTTCTGCCAGCTGACCTTGGTCAGTGAGGAGCATGGGGTATGCTCTGTTCTCCATTGCTGGGGCTGAGCTGGTTCCTGTGGCCTTGTCAGGCCTAGTCATGTTTGTTATATTAACAGTGGGCCTTCTTTTCCCTGTCCTCCTCTTCAATTTCCTTAAACTCCCTTTAAAATTTAATTGTAATTTCCATTCACTCCTTTTATTTTTTTTTCAGGAATCATATATGACATATGAGGATGAGCTGAGGCTGGTTGGGGAGCTGATCACGGTCATTGGAGCTGCAGTAATTTTGATCCTTGAGGTAAGAGAAACAGCGAGATGTATAGTTGTGACTTTCATCAAGACAGATGTTGCTTACTAGACCAACACAAGTTTGTGCTCACAACTTGGTAAGGGTTATTTGCTTAGTCTACGTACTTTGACACACACCTATGGCAATAGACACTGTCAGCAGTATCTATTGGATAAAACAGAGACTGTGACAATGTACTAGTAAGACTCCAGGTGCAGAAGAAGCAATTAGAAGGACCGGCCGCACTCAGATACTATCTGCAGGGTAATGCCACAGTTCCCATTAGCACCATCTGTGGGTCCAGTTGAATCCCAGGTGTTGCATGAGATTCTTAGAGATTCTTCACCCAGCACCCCAAAATACTTACGTGTTCAGGGGTGCTGGGTGAAGTGATTTCTGTGCGTACACAGAAAAGTTTATATTTAATTGGAGATCAGTGACTCTGTGGACCTATAACAGAATCCTTACTCAACCAGAGTTCTGAGGTGGACATGTTTAGGTGTTCTCCTTACTATGAACTTCCCCCCCAAAAAGCAAAAGTTCTATAAATTAAAACAAATACATCCCCCACTTGATTTTAGTATAATATGAAATAGAAGACTGAAACTTTTATATGAGCAAACTCAAATGATGACGCCAGGGAGAACTGAAATAAAATGAGGCTTGTAAACAGCTTTCTCTCTCCCCATATATGTTCCAGAAGGACAGGTCCTTCTTCCTGTGTTTGGTCAGGATTCTTGGGCTACACTACAGCTAACACAGTGAAAATTATAACAACCTCCTTTGATTCCCCAAGAAGGTCTTTTTTGTCTTCATTTCTGAGGCTCAGCTCTTTGTCTGGTCTCTTCCCAGTGATCTATATGAACTTCAGGCTCAGAGCTCTGTGCAGCAACACCTCTCTGCCACATACCAAAGTCTCTCAATCTGCCCAAGCATTCTTAGATTTTCCAGCAATCTCTGTAACATCCTGAGAGGGGTCCAATCATTCTGGTTTTAAAAGAATATAAAAATCAAACTGTGAACGAGCAAACAAAGCAGATGCAGCTGGTCCCAAGATCCTTTGAATATTGGCAGTTACCATGACATTTAGTAGTATAATGGAATCCATCTGAGTCCTAAAGTCAATAGGATGTCTGTCTTAGATCCCAGATATCCTTAGAGTTGGAGCAGCGAAATACTTTGGACAAACCATCCTAGGAGGGCCTTTCCACATAATTGTGTAAGTACACCACTTTTTAAGTCTAATAAATACATTGTCATTTTCCCCACTGCTGTCTTTTGCCAGAGGAGTCACTTTCTTCATTCTTTTAGAGTATTCCTTCTCTTGATTTATTTCTCTCACTGGCTCAACTGGTGTGTAGGAAGCCACAGGTAGAGTTGACAGTGCTGAGAGATCTCTGTCTGTGGGGCTGGTGGCTGTATATACCTGTCTTGGAATTTTTGAAAAGAAAACAAAAAATAGGGTAAGATTCCTTTACTGAACTTTTTTTCACTGTCTCTACTTCCTTTGCAGCATCACGTATGCTTGCATGATTCTAGTAACCATGGTGATGCGTCTCACCAGCACAACTGGTGAGGTGGTGCCCATGTCCTTTGCCCTGGTGCTAGGATGGTGCAATGTCATGTACTTCGCACGAGGCTTCCAGATGCTTGGACCCTTTACCATCATGATTCAGAAGGTATAAGTCACAAACAAGTATGGGCTTCTTATACACATCCTGACACTTCTCTGCAGATTGGGAGAACTGAAAGAATAGTTTTTCTCTCTCAAGACTAGCATTAATGGCAAATGGACACGTTCTTGTCTGCACAGAGGGTTTGGGACTTTCACATTCTCTCTTAGTGCAGAAGTTTCCTTTAGTCCACTCATGGTCTTAGAATCTGGAAAATGGTTTACCTTGTGTTGCCTTGTGACTTGGTGGGACAGTTGGGCCTTATGGTGGCTCTGTGTTTGCTCTACAGATGATATTTGGAGATCTTATGCGCTTTTGCTGGCTCATGGCTGTGGTGATACTAGGCTTTGCATCAGGTGAGTCTACAAAAGGAAAACAGCAATATGTTACCCCTGCCAACTTCTTTAGTATGAATTAAGTGTGTGGGTTTTGATTTATTCTCAGGTTGCTCTCTGAGTTAGCTGGCAAAGTTGGTGATGATGTGTAGCTTCTATTTCTTTGAGCATGGTCACTTTCCCAGTACTGATTTCTGTTCTCAGGAGTTTAGTTTTCAATTCTTGCTCTTTCCAGGGTAATAGAAATTAGGACAATCCAGATAATTCCACATATATTTACGTCAAGGTTTAAAAACATACTGCATTTATGATATTTGTCTTTGGAAAATGAGATTAACACACATAGATTTATTATATCCTTGAAGAAGAAAAGGTCACTATTTTGAGAACAAATAAATAATCAAAGTAATTCTGAGGCATTTTATAAAGGAGACCAGTGATTCTAGTCAGGGATTTGTCCTTGTTATGCTGGGTACTGCACTAGCATAGAAACACATGCAACTCCTTCCCAGACCACTTTGTGTTTTCAGCATCTCTTATAGGACCCTGTTGTTGCTCTTGGAATATGGTTCCTGTTGTTAAACTTTCTCTCTCTTTCTCCCCATTGGTCTCCTCTAGCTTTTTACATCATCTTCCAGACAGAGAACCCTGAAAAACTTGGACAGTTCTACAACTATCCCATGTCCTTGTTCACCACATTTGAGCTGTTCCTCACCATCATTGATGGCCCTGCAAACTATGATGTGGACCTGCCCTTTATGTACAGCGTTGTATATTTTGCCTTCGCCATTATTGCCACCCTCCTTATGCTCAACTTATTAATTGCCATGATGGGTGACACCCACTGGAGAGTGGCCCATGAGCGGGATGAGCTCTGGAGAGCCCAGGTAATCTAGTTTAGGTGGTAGGGTGTTCATTTTGAATAAAGAAGGGGAAAAGTTGTCCAGGGAAAATGTGCTAGACAGTGCAGTTACTTACTCTGCCATCTGTGCTCTAAAGGGGGTACTTGCAAACATTTCCCCTTTCCCTGGCCTTCACTTTTCTCAGGAGCTAATGTAATAAACCATATCCTTTTAATCCTGTTTTACAGCTTCTGTACATCAACCACAAAATTTCTTTCATCCTTTCTATGAGTCTGAAGTGTCTAAGTGCAAGACTCTTCAGCACGTCTTCCCATGGGAAACTGTCTTCCAGTATATCTTTGCTATTTCAAACAGCAGTTAGAAGCCTGCCCAGCCTTTCTTGTCCATTCTGTGTCTCCCTAGCTGTTCCTTATGCATAGAATCTCTTGTTAAATAGAATTAAAGTTGTGTCTTTTTTTACAAATCACATTTCTGTGTAACTGAGAGTTAAATTATAATTGTAGGGATTGACTGAGGGGAGGTAGAATGCAAGGTAATGATTACAAGTAGGTCAGTAACATCTTTAGATCTATTATGAGAAGTTGGCCTGTCTGTCTTGCTCAAAAGGCAAAAAATTCAACCAGATCAGTTATATAGCTGTTCAACAGGAAATCCATTTCCTAGTATTTTTCTGTGAGAAAGCAATTAAGTCAAATGGTTAAATGTAGTTGTGTGGCCACATTGGTAAGTTCTGATGATGGTTAATGCAGATATTGATACTGTCCTCTTATCTAGCTTGAAAATTAATTACTACTCTTGTTGCCATCAGGTATAAAAGGAAGGAAATTTAACAGTGATTTAAGAGCACTAATGCTTCCTCAAAACATGGCACAGTTAGGACTAAAATAGTGAATTGCCACATAATAAATGGAGTATTAACTCTATGATTTTTCTTTGTTGCATATGGAGCTGTAATGAAGTACAGTAATGGGTCAGTACTCATGAAACTGATAATTTTGAAAGAGAGTCTGATTTTTTTCTAATTCATCTGGTTTCTTTCTTTTTTTTTTCATTTTAAAGGTTGTGGCTACTACTGTCATGCTGGAGAGGAAACTGCCACGGTGTCTCTGGCCTCGCTCTGGAATCTGTGGGCGGGAGTACGGGCTAGGGGACCGATGGTATCTCAGGTGAGTTCTCTTCTAGTGTGTGCACATAAGAATCCCAGAAGAGGAATCCAATGTATGGATGTTAATAAAGAGCCTTTCCAGTGGCCTAGGGAGGAGTGTTTGGAGTCCTTCCCTCCCAGAATACAGACCCCAATCTGTTTTCTGTCTGTGACTGATAGACAAGCACTGCTCCCCTCAGAAAGCTCTGCTGTGCAATTCCTTGTGAAATCAGCTGATTTTTTTTTATCCAGTAGTCACAAGAGAGAGACTCCAGAAACTGCATGGGTTATAAGACCTGAATTTTTCTTTCAAACTTCTTATGATGAGTGTCATAAAACTTCACTGCAGTGCTTGGTTGGCTGTCCCTATCCATTAAATGCATGAAATGGCAGAGGAAGAATCAATCAATTAGACATTCAGCAGGAATGAACTGCACTATAGATGATTCAAAACAGAACAGGAATAATTAAAGGCATGATTATTTCTCATATTAACCTAGTAACTATATCATACATTGCAAAGGCTACATCAGGTGGCAAAGTCTTAGACCCAGGATTTCAGTTTAGGCACTGGAATAATAAACAAACTATCTGTAGTCTAGATTACACTAGATTCCTCATTATTTCTGATTTTAATCACTATTTATACCAGGGTGAGAAAAGATTAAACTTTGTTTGGGCATTTGTCTTTTCTAACTGCGTCATCTTTTGCTGATAAAGCCAGAAGGGGGAGTGGTGGCTGTATGAAATAGAACTTTCTGTGGGTTTTAGCAGAGAAATGAACCTTGTGGATTTTCAGGTTTGCTGGGCAGAACAAGCAAACCTAAAGTGGTCCCAATATGCAACACCTTCAGTCCAAGGTGCAGAATATAACTTTGCAAGAGCAATATCCCAGCAACAATTCTTCATTGGATGCTATGAGAAAAGAGTGTTGGTGTGATCTAGTTCTGTCAAATTACATGTATGTTCATTGTATGTATTGTGAGACAGTATTTCAGAAGAGAAGTTATAAATAATGTAGAGAAGGCTTGGTGGAAGTGGAACATTTAAATAAAAGTTCAGCAAAAGATAAGTGACATCCTGAGGCTGTCAGCCATGGAGCATCAGAGGAGGAAAGGCAAGAACAAAGGAAATGGATGAATATACACGTATATACAAAGGATCTGGAGCTAGAGTCACGTGGCATATGTCTGCCAATAGCTTACAGTTGACAAAATGGAAAGGGCAAATCATGACTGGGAAATGAGTTAAAGGACAGGAAACCACGGGCAGATAAGGGTACTGAAGTCAGTGATGGGGATGAAGATCTGGGAGCTAATTGTGTGCAGGCAGCTGCTAGCACCATGCCTATAATCAGTTTCCTGTTTCTGTGTAGATTTTCTGGAATGTCTGGGTCAGTAAGCATATTTTTGGGAGGGGCTTGCTTCTTGTGGCTGCTTGGTTTTGTTGATAAGCTGGCATGTTTCTACTGCATTCGGTTTATGTTTTTTAATCCTGTTACAGAGTTGAAGACAGGACTGATCCCAACAAACACAAGATGATGCGGTACACAGAAGCATTTAAGGCTCAGGACAGGGATAGCTATGACAAAGGTTTGGAAAAGCTGGAAATCAATAGGGACATCCTGTACAAGAAGGAACTGTCTGCTTTGTCATTGTCACGGAGCACATCCAGGACTAGTTCTCACCGTGGCTGGGAGATCCTGAGGCGCAACACCTTCCACCAACTTTGTGGAGAGGTCAGTCACGCCATGGAAGAGGAGGTCTATGATGTCTAAGAAGCCTCTTTCTTTACTCCACAACACAGATCACTTTTGCCATGACAGTTGTCTTCTCCAACTGTTCATACACACTCCAGCATGCCACACAGATTCATCACCCTTGAAGAACTCTTCTGGTGAACAGTTAATGAGCAGTTCATGGCATCTATGCCATGATATATGAGTGCAGTCTTCTCTCTCCTACATTTAAGTGTCTCTGCTATTGCACTGATGTTTGCACCAAGATGTGGGCTTGCTGAGCTAAGGTCTGTGGTGGTTTGTTATGCTTTGTAATGCCCTACAGAAATGAGCAAAAGAAGCTAGCAATGGGATTTCATCCATTTACAAAGAAGTGATCAGTAAACCTTCTCCCAGACTGTTACATGTAGTATGATCGCTCCCTCCAGTTTCATAAAATCCCAATGCTGTCATAGCAAAGAGAGATGACTGAGATTCTGTTTTATGGTTTGGTACAGAACCAAAAAAAACCCCTGTAATTAAGCTCAGGAATGAAGGTAGCTGCTGACACTGTGATGATTAAAAGAACTGTAACTACTCAGGGGGCATTCAGGGCCTGACAGATTTTGCGCTCTGAAGAAAGGCACTCTCTCTTAGCTTCATTTTCAACATTGCTATCTTAGCAGGACTGTTTTGGTTTTGGTTTGGTTTTGATTTGGTTTGCTTGATTAGGGTTTTTTTGGTGATGGGGTTTTTTTTGTTTGTTTGTTTTATTTTGTTGTCACATGAATGCACTTTAAGCTTTAGCCTCTTGAAAAGAAGTGGTTGCTATTCCTGGGAGGATTCTGAAGGATCTGAAGTGGGAACTTCTTTTCCTAATGACAGCGTATATGACCTGGTTAGGTGACTTTCAGCAGCATGAAATTTCAACAGAGCTATTAATCTCCCGAGTGAGCTGAAGCTGGTCTTTTGTTTCCTGTGGAAGAGTAGGATTCTGAACCATAGTTCTCTGACTTACAACTGAGCCATCAAGATTGGGTAGTGAGCTACAATATAGCACTGAAAGAAATGGAGAGGAAATGTTGGATAGATGAGTAAGAGCTACTGCAGAGGCAGTTCAGAAATTGGTGCACACTGTCTCTCTCTTGCTCTCTGAAAGTCTAAAACTATCCAATGAACAACCGAGTCATCCACATTCCCTTCCAGTCATGGTGCTGTGCCAGTCTGTCAGTTTGTCATCTGTCTAGGGCCACTTTAAGAAAAATGGAGAAATGTTCAAAGAAATGGACTGTCATTTCAGGTTTTTTTGTGTTCTCAGGAGTGTGGAGTTTCATTCCAATAGCAGAAGTAAGTGGAAAGCAATCCATGGTCTTAACATTTCCTTCCAACAGGACTAGTAACAGAAACTTTGTTTTTTAAGAAACCAAGGTTTATTATCTAGCACTAGACTTTGAGCCAAATCACCCTGTGATAATCAAAGCAGATAATGAAAAAGCTGAATCCAGTGGATTTCTGATTGTATTGAAATATCACAGCAAACATCTCCTATATCTCCTCTCTTGCAGGTGCTGTAATGAGCCTCATGATCTTTGCAATTATGTATGTTTATTTAAATGTCCTCTTTCTCTTACTTGAATGGGTATTTATGTTCCAATGGAAGACTGACAGAAGACTGTCTCTGGAATTCAACTGCATACTTTTGAGTTGACTCATTTTGTTGAATTGAAAGTGTTGCCTGGTCTCCTTTACTTAAGTATTGTCAGTCCTTCCCAAAACCTTTGGGGTTTGTGCTGGTGGTCTATGGAGATGGGAACAATGTGGTACATTAACCAGAACTGTGAATTGCCGCTTTAACTGTAGATGAATTTTCTTTCACAGTGAATAGGAAATAGCAGGAAGGGGAGAACTCATGGATTCCCCCTCCTCCCCCCGCCCCCAAGTATAGTACTTTTCACTAGTTTGAAAACCTGCAGAAGTACAATTAAGATGGAGCTGCATATAGCCATTTCTACAAAAGGTCTCCTCTTTGTGACATACTACTACTACTATTATTAAAAAAGCTAGTTTGAAGTGTAAGCTGTGTAAGCCCTGGTTCTGATTTTGTGTTCTTCATTGCTATAAACAATAATGAGAATTTTGATCTTCAAACTCAAACCAACATACTGACATTGCAGGAGACAGAAGAGAACTCAGTTAACAGTGCTAGGCCTTTATAGATTTCCGTACCTGCTCGCCATAAAAAGAAAAGAAAAAAATGTAGCAGATATTTTTAAGGAAGTGCCTTCTCTTGTAAAACTACATTCTGTAACAGTTAGCTTTCGAACTCCTTGCACAGAACCCAAGCACAGAACAGCATCAGAACTGTGTGATTTATTTCCTGTCTTTGGAATGGCCTAATGTAAATAAGATAGAGAATCATAGAATCATAGAATATTTTGGGTTGGACAGGACCTTTAAAGGTCATCTACTCCAACCCCGCTGCGGTGAGCAGGGACACCTTCAACTCGATCAGGTCGCTCAGAGCCCCATCCAGCCTGGCCTTGAATGTTTCCAGGGAAGGGGCACCGACAGCCTCTCTGGGCAACCTGGGCCAGGGTTTCACCACCCTCATTGTAAAAAATTTCTTCCTGACTGCCGTTGGAATTTGGCTTCTAGTTTTCTGAGGTGACTTCATATTAAAAAAAAAAAACCAAACAACTGGAAAAAGATCTTATACAAAAGGGGGCAGAATATTTTACCAATAGTAAATTATTCTCCAGTCAACTTTGCATAATCTTTTTGTTGATGATGAGTGGTGGAGACCATTTTTAGCATGATTTATTTGATCTGGAGGATAAATAGCTATAGAAAAAAACTGAGGTGGGAAAAGTCAGCAGATATAATGGGCAAACCAGAAGCTGGAAATATTAAATTTAATATGTGAATGTGGAATACCTACCCTCTTCCATTAGGACATATACGCGAGCTCTGCCCATGTGAACCTCAGATGATGAAGTAATAGGAGGCACTAGACTAACATTTGAGCTGTTTCAATGCAGTCTGGCTTAGACTAGGAAACAGCAATGACCACAGTCACACAAAAGCAACGTACTTCTGCTGTAATATTCTACACGAATGTGCTTCTTCAGGATTTGCTTCAATTTTTTGCATTTTGTGATGCAGTTTTGTCCTAAAATTCTAAAATAACATTGCTGCTTCTTGCTGTTGCAAGGTGTCTTTCCTCTCCCTCTTAACAATATTGCAATAATTTCAAAGCAGACATTCCTCCCCTCCTTACATTACTGGAGCAACTTCTGAGTTTATGATAATGTGATAAGAATGAATGTTTTGATCCAGTTGCTTGTAAAATAAGAAGTATTTTGCTGAAAATAAAAATATTAAATATATGGAGTACCTCTGAGAAGTTCTAAGTTGATCTAGGAATTTAAATATAAAATATCAATAAATTAAAATTTCTAGGGGGACAATATCTGCAACACATACTAATCAACTATGTTATTGGTATAGTCAAGCTGGACTGACAGCCACTTGGCAAAACCATGCTGTGCATTGATGCTGGCCCCACTTCTGCCTGGGACATGGACAGAAAGTTGAAGAGAAAGTGGTAGCTTCCTAGAATTCCCAAGAGGATAGCTGAGCAAATGAAATGACAGCAACCACATGGAAAAAGTTACAGATTACTTGTCAATGTGCTGGTTTCTGTAGCATCTCGCGAAAGAAGTTTTCAAACTGCCCAGCTGCTTAAGTACAGAACACCTAAAGCTTTGACTGAGACGAGTGAGGCACTTCACACCTCTTGTAGCTGTGGTTTCAGGCTTCCCACAGATCCAACCAGATGTTAGGGTATTAGTTACTGTCTCCTCACTGTTTCAGATTATCTCCAGTTGGAAAACTTCTTAAATAGGAAAAGATGAGATCTGATTCTGCATCAAAAATAATTTTATGGCAAATTCTGTGGAGCAGAATAAAAAGTCCTGCCTTTCAGGAAGTAAGAGTAAGTTACAAAAAGTACTTGCCCAGCGCTATTCTCATTTATGTTGCAAACTGTTCTCTGGCTTTTCCCATTATGCTTCTGACAAATAACAGAAAATTCACTAGCTTGCCCAGAGAAACTCTTCTAGGAGGAAATTTTGATTCATTCACCCTTCGTTTTTTCTTTTAGTGTTTAGTGCTTGACAAATAAAGCTCTAGGGTTTCACCTAGAGGTGAAATAGACTGGACTAATTCTTCCCACAAATAAATACCAGTGATTCTGATCACTAATCAATGGCATTGTCTATAGGAGAATTTTACAAGTCAGCTTGGATTTGAAGATACAAGAAAAGCAAGGGATTAAAAAAATGAATGAAAGATTTGAGGTTAGTGGATTTCTAGTAAGATTTATCCATTGGCTCATAGAAGAACTGGTTGTAAAGGACATCTGAGATCATCAAACATCAGACATATCTGCCATGACTTTGCCTTCCAGAGTCTTGAAAATCCTAAAGATGGAGATCCAAAATTCCTCTGTGTACCTGTTTCTGTGCTGCACCAGCCTTGTAGTGAGAATATTTTTCCTAATGCCCAACCTGAACCTCTCAAGTCACAGTTGATCATTGTCCCTTATTATTCAGACATTAATAGTCTTCCTTATTTGAATCATCATCTCCCCAGAAAATGAAGATTTAAAATAAAATGAAATTGCAAGTCCATCTTTACTGTCTCCTGTAATTTCCCCTCTCCCATCTGGTCTTGTGCCTATATTTTGTCCTCCACCAGCATTTTAGAACTCAATATGAATTTGTATAGGCTTAGATACATACATATGCAAACCACAATAATTACTGCAGTACAGAAGAGATGAGTTTTATATTTACAGATGAAAAATTTGAGCTCAAAAAAATTTGCTTAATGCCACTCAGGAAATAGTATAAAGCTAGACATATGTTTTGCTGTTTTTCTGGTCCCTAGAATGAACAATAAGCTTGTATCCCCTGGGGTTAAGGGTATAATTGATAGTGCCATTCACATAGTCTTATAAGTCACCTTACAAACCAGTAAGTTGTGAAGCCCTTACCTGCTGAAGGACAACAGCTGAAGCATAATGAAAGGCCTCTGGAAGTAATTTGGAGGGTATGGGTCTTCATGAAATTCCAAGTAGGCTTCACACAAAACACAGTAAATTGATAATTAGGACAAGCACAAGAATTTTGAAAACTCTGCTCCCTGAGTGTCTTGCTTAAGGCACATCAACAAGACAACGGAAGGCTGGTTTTGCTTTGTAGCCTCAAAGATGACTTTCTGAAGTGCTAAACTCACCATATTTGCAAAGTTCACAGTTTACGTGCTACAGAAGATAAGACTGAAACAGTTTGGCCTGTCATTAGAGAAAGTACGAGGGTTTCCTCCTAAGTCACTGAATCTGTACCCTACCTTAGCCTGGCACTTTTTTCTTAAATTTTAGTTCATGTGCAGTTTTTCATGATTCAGACTTTCCCTGGTTTCACCAAGCTTACAGCACATGGTGTAACATTTACACCTCCACCCTAGGGTCTACTCAAGCTTGCTGGCCACATCTTGGGCTCAGACTAATGAAAAGGTATCAGTACTGTTGGTTAGGCCTGTACATGCTGGAGAAGAAACCAGTTGCTATGTCATACTGTCACACAGTTTTCAGAGCAGTGTCCCTGTGAATAAGTAAGGAAAGTTGATTTTTATAAACATTGTTTCCAAACTTTGGAACAATAAAATGGGTAACCGCTGAAGAATGGCTGTTTAGCTCGTAACTTTAGAGGAAACTGCTCACCATTTTAAAATTTTGCTTTACAGCAGGAATACATCTTTAATATTGCAGTGTTGTGGTACTTTTTTAATATCTTTGAGTTGACAGAGTCCGAAAAACAGAAACACCTCTTTGGCAGAAATAAGGTAGAAATTTAGTGATCATAAAAATTTACTGAGTGCTAATGCAGACATTTGGGTATTAACAAGGAACAGACATGGGTATTTAGATATTGGGGTGTTTGTGATATGATCAAGTCATATGGGTGAAAGGAAGGAGGTGTGGGAGGGAAGAAAAGAAGGGAGAGAGGAAGGGAGGTAGGAAAGAAGTAGGGAAGGAGTGAAGGGGAGAAGGAGGGAGGGAGAAAGGGAGGGAAGAAAGGGAGGGAGAGAAGATGAAAAGGGAGGAAAAGGGGGGGAAGGAGGTCTATATTACTTCTTTTTTCGTTTGAAGTGCTGAAGTTGAGTTGACATGCTGTTACCTGACCGAGGCAAAATTCATTCTTCATAAAAGACAGCAGGGCCACTTTGCCGCTACAAAAAATGTCCACATCTCCTTAAAGGCTTTTTTTCTCTCTCATTAGAGAAAGAGTTTCCTAGTACCGCTATAGTCAGAAAAGGAGAAAAGAATCACAGAAATCCAATTCCTGAAGCATTTTTTACACTAAATCAATGAGAAGTATGTTATAGGCTGAAAGTTTTCTCTTCAACTATTTTTTTAAACTGGTGAGTTCAGACTAGGTTTCTAAAGAAACCTGCTATAAGCTTTTAGCTGTAGATGATGATGACTTACATAGCAAATACTAGAACTTGAACTAAATGTGATGAATCCAGACATTTCAAAGATGAAAAGATTAAGTGGGATATCATTAATTTTCTTGCACTTGAACTGAAAGGTAATAAAACGACAAGAATAGGTTTTAAGGAGGTACAAGGCAGATGCAAGTAGAAGAATCTGAACTATGATTCTAAGTTTCCTTTTTTTTTTACAAAGCAATGAGATGACAGCTGCTCATAATTTTCCCAGAACTCCATCTATGCTGCTTCTGCAAATAGATGTACATACTGCTTCCACATATTATCCTTTATGACAGACACAAAACAGAATCTAACAGATTCAGATAAGAGTTAGTTCTTTATTCAGGCTCATGGTTAGTTTGCTTGGTCTCCTGGGAACTGTGCCCTGGACTGTTGAAGCAATAGAGACTGGCTCACTCTAATGCAATACACTGGGGATGTAACTGAGATGCTCGAGAACACTGGCATGCTTATTCCTCCTGTGTCTCAATGTTTGGGATGGGCCTCACCAATTCCCATTGGTAAGACCACATGATATTCCACATATGAAATAATCAAGAATAGATCATAAATGTCAATGTGCAAAAGGTCACCTTCATAGCATTGTGTCAACAGCTGGCACTGGCTCTGGACAGCCTGCACATGCATATCTGGGTGTCAATCATAGTGCTAAAGCAACTGACCTTTAACAAATACTAATCTCACCAGGGAGGGGCTGATGGAAGGACTGGCTCACCAGCTTGCAGATGGTGATCCTAGCTGGTCTTAGAGCATAACAGTTTCATCAGACTCATGGTCTGGTGGAATCCATGCTGAAAGAAGGCACGTGGTCAGTCCAGGTTATTTGGTTGTGCTAAGATCTTTAGCTACCACCTTTTCACAACAAGCTTGGATGTTCTCCTCCTATTCTCTGTGAAGGGCAAAGACAGGATATTTTGAAATACTTTTTACATATAGTAGCAATGTATTTCCCCCTCTTCATCACTCCAAACAGGAATTGCCATTTATGGCTTTGTTCAACACCTTTCCTTCACGATCTATAGCCTTGAATACTGCTTGGGTAAAGCAATCATCATTGGAAGTGATTTTTGAGTGTTTTTAAGAGGGCTTTCCAATATCAGTACTTCATGAACTGGGTGCTAGGAGAGCCTGGGGGAGCACTCCCTTAGAAAAGTACAAATGTAGCCACAATGGTACTTCTCTTGCTGGCAAAACAATGAATACAGATCGAATGATCTAGTGTCAGAACTACCTCCTCATAATACAAAATAGGTGACCTATTTAAACTCGACTATATGAATGCTGAAAAGTGAGGGCATTTTCTAACTACAGCACAACTCTTCACTATTAAAAGCAAAAGGGTAAAGTGATATAGTTAGGAACTGCATATTTTCTTGGGAAGATCTTTTCTAAAACCTTACCTCACCAATGCTTTCCAAAGATTTAAGTCCAAAGATTCAAGTCCAAAGATTCAAGTCCAAAGATTCAGACATATGACTGAATGCTAAAGTAATAAAACCTTTATATTTAATTGTGTCTGCCTATGTGAGACTAGCTCTCCTGACTGCTCAGAGGATATTGCTAATAGCTAATTAAATAAATCCTTTAATTTATGACAGTCATGTCTGTGTTGTTGGTGCTAAGTGGTTCTGACAACCCTTTTGATGATCTGTGCTAAGAAATACTTCCTCTAGATGTGCATTTGTCTTCATATTTTAACCTCCTCTGTGTCTGGATTTTCTTTAGTAGGAAGGAAGAAATATTTTTCTGTTTCTGTCTTTCTGTCCTTCTCTTTGTTCACTACTCCAGCAGCTCCTTCCTTATATACTTCCATATAATTCTTTGACTATGAAATAATCTTCCAGCTTGTCTTTTAAAACTCTCTGTTTTTACCCCAAATGCCCTTTGTCAGTCAGTAGCACTGGGGCCACTCCCTGACAGGAAATGGTATGATCAAGACTTTCCTTGGTTTTATTACACGATAGACTTAGAAGCTGCTTTATAGAGTTTTGCAGCTCTGTGACAAATGAAAGCTCCCTTTTGAATATCACATGCAACCTGATACTAAAACTAATGTGCATAGCCTGTTAGAAAAATCAGATTTTATAGGAAAGGCTTATCCTGGGGCTAAAATACAGAAAAAAATCTCAACCTTCTGAGATATTCCTCACTTACATACTTTCCCCTGGGTCTTCTCCAGTCTTCTGTGTACCTCTTAATCACATCAATGTCATCTTCAGACACAAGCTTCTTCTGAAGTAGCATACAATTCAAGGAAGCCTAGAATTGTATTTGTCTGTGGGGCACCTCCACTTATACACTGAGCCCTGTGCAAAAGCTATGCAAACTAGTACATTCAGTATAGGCTCATAACAAAAGGCAAAGGAACCTAATTCAAAAAACTGAAATAAAGAGAAACATAACTGCACCTGTTGTAGTGCTGACTATGTATAATAATATATAATAATAATATAAAAAGATGGGACCTGTGAGAACAAAGGCATAACCATTTATTTTCCACAGTAATGGGAAAAGAGCTACAGTGTCCCTCCTCATAATGGGCTTGTCATTCAGAGTGACATTGCTGAAGGTCAGAAATGAGCTAGATTACCAATTTACAAAACAGTTTTTCATTATCATCTTTGCAGACTCCTAATTGCTGAAATCCATTAAAAATTCTGTCTGTACAGACCAACACTTTTACAAGACACCTATACCTACGTTCTCATATGTTTATACAAACCATATTTGTTTTCTCCTCAGGAACTGCAGAGGTTTGCTCTGGAACTTGTCTTTATGGTCAGACAGAAATGCTACATTTTTATTAAAATCTTTATTTTTAATGGTAATTGCATAGCAGATTCAAAAACATTTTGAGAACCACAGAGTAACATAGGACTCACAGAAAAGATCAGGCAATTTCCATAGTATTTTCTTTTCTGTAGGCATACCTGAAGAATATGCAAATAGGATATAGCAGCACATAAGACAAATGGGTACTTAAGGCAGGTTGCTTTAAATCATTCTTCTCGGGCTTCACATCAATTTATTAGACATCTGGCCTGAGTTTGGAGGTTTGGGGGCTGGGCTCTTGTCTTATATTATTATTGTACCAAATAATTTTGGGGTTTCTCCCACACCAGTATCTTCTGCTGTCATTTAGCCATCTAGGCTTCCTGCACAGTAACATACAGAGAAAACTGACTGAATGTACTGGTTTTGCTTGGGATAGCATTAATTTTCTTCATAGTAGCTAGTAGGGGGCTGTGTTTTGGATTTTTGCTGGAAACAGTGTTGATAACACAGGGAGGTTTTAGCTTCTGCTGAGCAGGGCTCACACAGAGCCGAGGACTTTTCTGCTCCTCACCCCACCCCACCAGCGAGGAGGCTGGGGGGGCATGAGGAGTTGGGGGTGATGCAGCCGGGACAGCTGAGCCCGACTGACCCAAGGGATATCCCAGACCATAGGACATCCCGCTCAGCATATAAAGCTGCGGGGAGGAAGAAGGAGTGGGGGGGGGATGTTTGGAGTGATGGCATTTGCCTTCCCAAGTCCCCGTTAGGCGTGATGGAGCCCGGCTGTCCTGGAGATGGCTGAGCA
>JAVKLA010000030.1:188433-209965 GCA_034782735.1 Sagittarius serpentarius | reverse complement strand
GGGAGACCTTATTGCGGCCTTCCAATACCTAAAGGGGGCCTATAAGAAAGATGGGGAAAAGCTTTTCAGCAAGGCCTGTAGCGGTAGGACTCGGGGAAATGGCTTTAAACTAAAAGAGGGCAGATTTAGACTAGATATAAGGAAAAAATTTTTTACAATGTGGGTAGTGAAACGCTGGAACAGGTTGCCCAGAGAGGTGGTAGATGCCCCATCCCTGGGAACATCCAAGCCCAGGCTGGACAGGGCTCTGAGCAACCTGATCTAGTTGAAGGTGTCCCTGCTCACTGCAGGGGGATGGGACTTGATGACCTTTGATGGTCCCTTCCAGCCCAAGCCATTCTATGATTCTATGATTCTATGAAGACAGCAGATAGTATCTGTGGATGAACCCTTTAGGACCAGAGCATTGCTCCCATTATTGTTTAATCAGTGTGTTAGGAAGATGGGAGAACGGGAAATGAGACCATACTCTTTTGCTCCAGGGTTCTCTTTCAGGTTTCACTGCAAGCCTAGTATGAAACTGGCTAACGTGGAGATTAGCAAAAAGAGACAAGGAGCATATCACTGCTGTTCAGTATGTCATCAGTGACGCAATAATAAACAAAATAAAGATTAAAACAGAGCAGGTTTTGGGCAACCTGGATCCATACATAGAGATGTTAGTCTTGGGTAAGGTTTTTTTGTTTTTTAATAATACAGGCAAAGAAACCAAAGTTTTATAGCTATTAAGGAAGGAGGCTATCTATAGCAACAAACTGGGTGTGGGGGGAATCAGTGCCACTGAAACCCATTTTGGGGTAGTAGAGGACAAAGAAATCAACATGACCGTCAATGTGAAACTGTAAAAAACACTACTGCAGTCTCTTGGCATGCATATTGAAAGCATTAGGCAGGAGAAAGAATGTAAATTGTTAATTAATATGTAAATTGTAAAGGATCTGAAGGGTTAAAAAACTTGTTGAAGTGAGCCCTAAAAATGAATCAGTGATTGGGGAAACATGCCTGACACTGAGAAGCTTAAAAAGTACAGTCTGTACAAGTATAAAAAAAAAATAAAAAATGAGAAGTGCCACCTTATAAGAGTAAGTACCTTCATAAGGAGAAAATGCCAGCTTTGCAACAGCTCTGTAAGGTAGCTGAGAATGACATAAAAAGCAGTGGCTAGGAGCTTAAGCCAATGTTAATTTTAAACACAAAAAGTGATTTTTTCTCTAACAGTGACATTGATTAATGGGGGAACAAATTTCCTTAACAAATGGTAAGTTTTTCATCTTGAATACTTTCTGGAAGACAAGCACTATCTAGACGTTTTTTACCCAAATCCCTGATAAGTGGAAAATTATAAGCATCTAAGATAGATGGAAAGTCAGACTAGGTGATTTTAGGGTTGCTGCTGGCCTTAAATTCTAATAATCCCCTTTATTTCAAACAAGGTATGAACACAAACTCGGTATAGGTGAGAATAGGGGTGGAGGAGAAAAGAGGGGAAAAAAAAAAAAGGCGGCAGGAAGAGCTACACTTAACCAAAATCACAACTTACCATGTATGAGCATCACCTTTTGCCAAAACGGTGGTAAAAAGATAAAGCTCATTGAGTCCTTGTCTTTCTACACCAGCTAAAGCCAGAGGTGGAAAACACCCTATATTCTGAGTAGGCTCTCAATGCTATGCTAGTCAGCTGGAGAGCTATTAAGTTAGTAGGAAAAATGCCAGTGCTTCATTAAACCGTTCTTTGTATGTTGCAGCTGAAACTGTTTTGCTCTTTGTGCTAGCACCGCAGTGTATCCTCCCTTGTTTTATAAAATGGAGCACGGTTCATTTAAATCTAGACACCTATATGTAGACAGAAGAATCATACCTTTCTCTCCATTGCTGAAGTGACAAAGGTTAATGATAATCTAGAAATCTAGCTTATCTACACCTATTCTACAACTCTGTAGGAGACATCTAACATTAGTTCAGATGAAACCAAAGTTTAGTTTCTTATCCGGTATGTTAACTCTGGTATGACCATAGATTGTCAGTCATATGAGGTATTTTGCTTATACTTTGATTGTTTGAATTACCTATGTTCACCTTGCTGGCTTGATAATCACACATGAAATTACTTCCTATAAGATGGCACCAAACAGTGATAACCTACAGATTAAAAAGAGAATAAATCAAGTGAAGAATTTCTTCTCTCTTCAGACAGTATATTGTGCAAGAACTGGCTGCAGAGTACGCAACTGGTTGAAACACACATCATCACAGGCCTCTGGCTTTTGGAGTAGTTAGCTGTTTCAGGTTTTTTGTAAAACAGGTTTTTGTAAACAAAGGACTAAATGCTGCATCAGCCTTGATGTGTAGTAGATCAAAAATAAGGAAGACAATAGAACAAGAAAGAGTAAAGAAAAATCCCTGTGGGAAACGTTTTATGTAGGAATGTTTGTGGTAGGTTGGTTGCCTGGGTTTTACTCAGCTTTTTGAGCAGGTTTTTGCACCTGTAGTGTTGTCTGTGCTGCCTTGGTTGCATTTACAGCTAGCTCAGGTAAATAAGCTGGAAGACACAGCAGTGACATCAGTTTAAAATCCTCTAAGAGGATAACATGTTCAGTTACTCAGAGAAAAACAGCTGTATTTGCTGTCTGCTTAATATTTCAGCTCTGTGGAACTGCAGTACACACACAGCAGAGTTGTGGAAGTCTTACCATGATGCATTTTGAAGATTGCTTGGTTTGTATCCCCACTGGAAGGCAGAATGCAGTGGGTTTCAAGTTCCTGGCATTGATTTGAATACTTCTGTGATGTGCAAGAAAGAGGGCTCATGCATCAGATCCCTTCAGGAAATGGCTAAACACATTAATTCTTTGCTTTTGGCATCTTGGATGGGGCCACACCTTCTTTCACTAAGGGAATACAAAAGCCCAAGGGTCTCACCTGCATCACAGCTGATTGCAAATGAATATATATTCAGCATGGATAATCAGGGAAGTAGGATTCTGACACAAATTAGTGTAACTGCACCACAGAATCTCCGAAGGATTTGCCTAGATGAGTTTTCTTTTGGATAAAATCAGACTTCTTAACTCTGTACCAGGAACATGACTCCGATGCAGCAAATGTAAACTCCTTCATGGGAGTCTCAGACCTCTGATTTGAGCCCAGGAGTTCTAATTTCAGAATTGCTGGAATTTTTCTAATTGTTGTAAATGTATTCAGAATAAATTGTCACACAGTTGTTAAAGAAAGTGTCTAACAAATCATCAAAGCTTTATCTTCACTAACATATAACCATCTCGGGTTGAGAAAATTAAAGAACAGTTAATGTTGTGCTGTTATTGCTTCTCAAGCAGAACTCTGTTTCAAGAGAAAGCATCAGTCTAGCAAGTATGTAGGACATGGATACCAGAACTTTCCTATGTTACAAATACAGATGAAATAATTTTTTGTTTTGACTGATCATTTGCAAAGATTATTATCTTCATATTCAGCTGATCTAATTTTCAGAAAAGCTAAACTCCTATGAATTCTGATGGAGAGCTTAGCCATAGAGCAATAGATATCACCCACACAGAAAACTTTTGCTATTTACAAGGACGACATGTCTGCTAACCATAACTCACCATATTGTCAGTCAGTGGAGGGAAGTTCGGCAGCAGCTGGTGCATACCATGATTAGTTTGAATTACCTGTCTCATTCCCTTCTGCTGCTGCCTGGGAACTTCTATTGTGGCTTCAGAATCTTGAGAACAAGCCCAAATCATCTGCTCATTTATGTATGTGAATTTTTTAGTTATGGAAGAATGTAACACGTTGTATCCAAAGGTGGCAGGGTTTTTGCAGTAAGTGAGGAACCTCACTGAAAATTCTTTTCAAAGTGTCCTTGAGTGCTTCAGTACGCGCAAATCATTATGTAGAGCAAGACATTCTCTTCTTCCAAGGTTAATTGTTATGTTCCAGATCTTCTTGGGAAAAACTTGCTTTTTAGCAACTAGTCCTCCTTTCATGCACATGGCTTAACTCTAAGTAGCATGCACTTCCTCCACCCAAGCTGTGCAAATAAAGATAGAGAAGATTCTTCTGAACAAAACAGACAAACAACAGTTTATGGACACCTGCATAGTCTTTGTAATAGTTCCTGCAAGCCAGGCAGTCATCTTTCTATCAGAGAATGTAACATTTCAGCAGCTGTTTCTTGTTGAAAAGTTCATTACAAACATAAAATAAGACTGAAAATGAAAACCTGAATGGACTGCAAGAAGTAACACAGCTCTTGTTAGACTATGGAGGGCACGATACATAACTACCTGGATATGATGTTTGTAATACTCGGGGAAGGAGTTTGCACTATGGGGTTCAGAAACTGCAGGTATGGCACAGTTAAGGAGAATGTAATAAAATCAGGCAGAGAAGAAGGCCGCTTTTTTTTTTTCTTTTTCTATTACAAGAGCTCTGTTAGCTAATAGAGTAGCATCTTCAAATGAAAAAAGTGAGACTCACTGAGCCAGGGTGGAGTCGAGCCTGGGAAGGAGAACAAGGTATATAGTTTTATGAACAAACTCCCTGACCTTTAGAGGTAGCAGCTGCATTCCAAGGTTGTAAAACTGGCCTCATAAAGCCTGTGCACATTTTCTACTTAGGATCTGATTTACACCCAGATGTCAATGGCTTAGCTAAAGATGAGACTTTAGATGGGGTTAGGCTGATGTTTGTAGCGATTTGAACTAAAACCTAGTTCAAATGGTTTGTATTCAGTTGAGGTTGCCACATATATATGTTCTCTGGACAGAAAAATACTGAGCAAGTCTTCCTTTCTCGAGTTCAGGCGGAGATGGAATCTCCTCAAGCCCTTCCTGTTTTCCACTCAGACCTCTGCTGCTGCCCTGTGGTTATCTAGTTTCCCTGCAGTAGAATGGGTATCGTAGCCCCACCACAAACCTGTCTAGGATCTTACAGCAACAATCAAAATTGAGAGTTTCAGGTTCAGAGAAGTATTTGAGGTGGTCATTTAAGGTAGGCCTTTTTGTGCTGAGACGTACTAGACATTTCTCAGCTCAGCAAATTCTTTGAAGATTTTAGTGTTAAAAAGTAAAATAGACTATTGTTCCTGTCTCAGACCAAATTAATTACATTTACTTCCAAAAAATAAATCACCCTAAAACGTAAATCTTGAGCCTTTGCATGGAAACTGATATGCAGGATTCCTTTCTGGATGGTTAGCAAATATAGCTAGATTTATTAGTATTCGGATAATTTTCAGTCATCCTATTTTTTGCGTCTGTCTTTGCATTTGTAGAAATTTGTGTAAACAGGTTTCCCGTTCAGGCCAACAAGCCATTGAATCTGCCCACATATGTTGCTGTGGATGTTTTTTTTAGTCTCTTTAGCATGGCGGCAACCTCATCGATAGAGTCTTCCCAGCCCAGTGGGAAGAAAGATATACAAGCTTTGTGCAAAATAAGTGTACATCTGTGAAACTCTCAAGCTAAGTTTTTGCAGACCTGAGGTGTTCACATCCATCTGTCTATATCTAGTACCTTTTCCATCTGGCATCAGATTTGCTGCTATTTCAATGTTGGGCTTGTTTTCTTAGGGACAGTACGACTAAGTCTTCGGGGGGTGAAAAAAAAAATAAAATAAAAGAAAGAAACAAGAAACCCCAAATAAATTAAAGCCCTGCAATAGTAAGTTGGTCAATATATGTATCCTGCTGCTTTTCTCCCAGCAAAATCCCTGCTGCTCAGATCTGTGTCCTGGACAAAATTAGATATTTATCTTCTCCAGGCCACTAACACACCTGTCAGAACTGTTCTTACCTAAACTATCAGTCAAGGCAATCCTAGCTGGATATCATGAGGCAGCTGTCTGGGTAAGAGAAGAGTGAATGAAGTTGCACCACTTCTGAGACCACCACTGAAGTGCAGTGTAGAAAGATGCAACTTTTCTACCAAAGGGAGTAGATCCACTGTTTGTTCAAATAAAAGCAAGGCTGGCGGTGCAACTTTGATGGCCTGAAGTTCTGTCGTTGTTTAAATACTGTGACATTGTTAGAACGTTCACTGTTGGAGAAGAAGGAGAGTTTCTCCTTCTTCTCTTCCTCCATTGACTGGAACTTCACCACAGATTAGCAATAGTATTTTAGAGCATGGAAGTACCAGGCAAGTAGTACTTTGATACTCTTCATTATATTTTTAATCAAAATATGTTAAATGTTTCTTTACTGAAATTATAATTTTTTAACCATTCTCAAAACTGCGCTTTTGTTACTTGGAAAAAATAATTGCTTTAGAGAAAAGATTCAAGGGAGAGAAAAAAAATGGGGAAATTTAACCTTGTTGCAATTATACAAGTATTTAGGTGGGAAGGGACCTCTGGCGGTTTCTGCTCTGGAATTTTCTACTCCAAACCCTTGCTCACAGTAGGATTAACTCCAAAGTCAGATCAAGCTGTTCAGGTGACCTTTTCTAGTGCTGAGCCTGAACTACCCTCAGGAGCAGAAATTTTTCCTTATGTCCTATCAGAATTTCCCTTAATGCAAACTGTTCCTGTAGCCTGTCTCTTTCACTGTGGTGTTCTGAGAAGAATTTGACTCCTCCTTTTTCTCCTCCCCTCATGGTTATTGGCGGATAGTAATTATATCTTCCCCAGGCTCCTCTAAGCTGAACAAATAAGCCATCGTCAGCCTCTTCTTGTATATCATGTGCTGCAGCACCCTAAGTATCATAGTGATTGTCAGCTGTATTCACTCCATCATCGTCTCTCTTGTACTGCAGAGCTCAACCCAAAGCTTTTTCTAGATGCAACCTCATCTGTGCTGGGGCAAATAATACTTCTCTTGCCCTGATGGCTGTGCTTTTCCTAGTACATCACAGTAAGTAGTTAACTGGCATTGTCACAAAGGTACACTATACTGCTGACACACGTTCAAGTTGGAAGTTTTGTCACAGAGCTGTCCCCTAGTCAGTCAGTCCCTGCCCTGAAGTCAGTCATAAGTTAGTTCCATTCCAGATGTGGAACTTAGCCTTGAATTCCCGAATGGCAGCTTTTTAGTTTCCCTTTTTTTTTTTCCTGAACAATTATTCAGATGTGTTGTAACAATAAGAAGGAAGACAGAATTCTCACTTAAAATGTTTCAAAATTGTTCACTTCATTGAGCAAGTGGATTATTTCTACCTAGTTATTTAGAGCAGAAAAGATAATAATTTATACAAGCTTGTCTTTTTCTTTGTATTTGAAAATTACCTCAACAAGTACAGTCACATTTAGGGCTGTTAGGCTAGTTAGCCTGTCTGGAAATTTAGACCAGCATGTCAAAGGGAATGAAAATTGTGAAAAATGGACTATTTAGCATGTAAGTAATAAACAGGCCACTTGCTTTCATAACATACATATTTCTCAGAGGAAGAAACAGCAAGAAAACCTGTCATCAGCAGAATGACTTTTCTGAACAGTTGCATGTCTAAAGATTGATCAAGTCACTTTCCTTGCTCGCTGAAGGGTGAAAATTCACACCAGCCTTTCTGCTGCTTCTAAAATGACTGAGGGAATAGACACCCCGAAGAACCCTACCTCACAAACTGCGTGTTTTTACCTTTTCCAGTCATGGGCTTCTGTTTTCCTGTGGATAGATTAATCCCTTTGGAGCAAACTTCAGCATGTTAAAAATAAAATAAGCTTCCATAATAAAAGAAAGTAATTTCTTAATTCCTGGACACTTTACAGGTAGTACCTCAACACACACACTCTTCCAGAGTCCTGTTAGACAAGTTCATCATATCTATATAACTATCCAGCCTTACATGCACATATCCACTCAGGTGACGAGCACCTGCTTTAAAAATTATTCCAAATAATATGTAATATATTTTACAGAAGTTTCATTAATGTTTTAATTAAGGAATATTACATTTACTGCATCTTCACAAGTTTTTAATGGTAGGCTTTAAAAATTCATTTTAGAAATTTTAGCATCATGAACAACCTGCTGAGAATAAAGATGGAGAGCATCTTAGGCACAGGTACAAACAATTTTAAGAAAAAGATAGAGTTATACAGACAGTGATCTTATCCTTAAAGATAAAGCAATAGAAATTGTTTAGGGTGGCCTGAAAGAACACAGAGAAATAAAGAAAACAATGAGACAAAACCAGAAGATTCAGGTAGGATGATAAAAGAACCTTCTGCACAATTACAGCTCTGAAAGTCTATGCAACAGTCACCTGACTCACAGAAGCTCAAGCATTTGGAATCTAAATAATTTAGACTCCAGAAATGGCAGAAAGTGTGATCTCGGACTAACCAGAGTAGATCACAATAAAAGGACATTCCAGTCTTCCATGTATATTTTCTTCTGAGAGAAATGATTTTTTCAAGCTTGACTTTTCACCATTTTTTTATTTCCTGCAACTCCATGTTCAAATATTTAATTATTCTGTAATCAGCCTCCAGTTTCTTTCCTTATCTTAGATATAGATCAGACTTAATCTTTCATAAAGGCATCAAATCCACTTTAATCTTAGAGATTTAGTAGTTTCGTTTCTAAAACTTCTGATTTGTCTGTAATGAGATACAGGCCTCCCACCTTATTTTCTGGCTATTGAGGGGCAGAAGAACCTCCATAATCCCCTTCGGAGATACCAACTTTTTGCTTAAGTATGGCAAAGCAGACCATTTGCTGTGTGGGTCTAGAGAATATTAGCTAGAGAGGAAAGCCTTTTCTTCTCATTATCTTCTTTGTGTCTTCACAGAAAATTGCAGATGGTTTGATCCATTGTAAAGATTGGGAATTCATTTTCAGGAGGTGAATTTGTTTTGGATTGTCTTAGTTTTGCAGATTTTACAATGTTCTCAGAGACCAAGTTCTTAGAGTCAGTTCCGGAGGGAGTGTAAAAGCAACCTGAACAGCAGAGCCAGCTGGCTCTAGTCAGATCTCTAATTTCTCACCCTCACCTTTTAGAGGTATAGTGTTCCTTGGGCCATCTCCCTCCCTTAGAGTTCAGCCAGCAGCCTCAAGGTGTTTCACGTGCTCAAGTTTTGTTCTGCCCAGTACATCTGCTGTATATCTGCACCTGGGATAGAAGAATGCTTTGGATATTTCCCTGACCAGAAATTGTCCAGAGTAGATTCTATATGGTGAACAGCTACTATAGGGTGACTCACTCTTAGGACTTCCATTCTCCTTTTGTAGACTGACTATTCTTTTGAACAGCTGAACTCCAGTTGAGAACCCAGGAGACTGGAATCTCTCCCCTAAATAAACATAGCACAGAGAGACAGTGCAGAGTTCTAGCCTACAAACTCTTTTGTAAACATTCAAGTTCAATGCCTTTAGTTCATTCTTGACTTTCTCTAGGAGTAACAACTGACAGGAAGGGATGGTGACTGTGAAGGCTTCATCAGTGTTCCTGAGGAACCTGCTAAACTGAGGAACATTTGAGGTTTTTGTGATGAGAATGTCATCTGTCACCTGCCTTGTGTTAAACTTCCTTCTACCGTTAGCTCAGGCAGCTAACCACAGGATGAACGTGAATCCTACGATTGTGGTTTGTGGGAGAACTGTTTCAGTCTCTGCATATATTGCATGCCTTCTCCAGCTGCAGTCTCAGCCCAGAATTTTCATCTTGACTCACTGAAGAATGAAAGCTATTTGTTGAACTATTATTCCATGCTGCTCCTGAAGGAGAGAGCTCTTTTCTGCCATCTACATTGCTGCCTAGTCCTAATCACTGAAGACATCATAGTCTGCATGGATAGACAGAAGCTGTAAAGACTTCAGAGCAGTTCCCTTTTCTATGAAGTGCACAGAAACCAAGGAGAAACATATGAAGGGAACATACAGGACTTGGTAGAAGGGTTTCTCCCATCTTTTACTGGGATACTTATGGAAGATCAGGGCCCACTTTCCGCAATTGATTTAGGGTAAATGATGAGCCCTATGTCTTCTTTCAACTTTTCATTGAGACTAGCATTCAAATACACGTACACAATACCTTTGTTTCCTTGTGCATTGAGAGGCAGAGGTCCTGGATTGTAACTGCAGATGTTTAATTACCCACTGAACTGTTAAGGAACTATTACAACCTTTTTATCTTATGTATCTTTTTAATAAATTGCATTGCCAGCAAAGATGAGTAGCACTCCCTAGTGTTATGCCAGTGAGTGCTGAACAAGTGTTAGCCATATATTCAAGCATACTCCAGTCCTCCTCTGTATCCTTTCTGCTCTTTCTTTGTTTTCTGCATGCCATTTTGCAGATGCAGGTCAGCAGAGAGATGTAGCCTTTTTCCTAATTTAGTTTTCCAACCTTGTTTAGCTGTGGTGTCATACCTGTTAGCAAGATTCTCTGTTGCTCCAATCTTGCCCTTTCAGGTTTGTCAGTAACTTCAGGCTTGACTTCTCATTTTCTCAAGCACAGCCCACCCCATTAAAAGAAGGCGAAGTGGTTTTCATTCTCTCCTTACAAAAAGCATGATGCTGCATGTTGTTAGTACATTTTCTTAGGGTATCACCTTATTTTACTTAAGTTAATAAGCTGCTGAAGAAGAAGCTTCTTTCTTTTTTTTTTTCATTTTGGCAGATTAAGCTGGCTGGGTACATACAGACAGAACCCCTGTGGCTCTCAGCATCAGAGATAATTACAATGGGCATGCAGCCAAACTTTATTTTTTCTTAAAAATTATTTATTTCTGTTTACAATGGCGTCTTTATTTTCAAACTTTGCAGAGGGATCATTATATATTGTATTCAGCTGAAGCTCCCATGCTGGGATGGAGCAAGATGAAAGGTTTGAAATTTTAATTAGGATTCTTTTTCTACCTGAGTTTCCTGGTTAAAGCAGAGGGCTAAGAGTCGAAAGACAGTTTGTGTTCTGCCAGTGTATTTCCATCTGTCAGAAAGAAAGAATTTGGTTACTGAATTTTGTATTATGACACGAATCAATGATCCAGCGTATTTGAGACTGGCTGATGAACTTGAAATAGGAACAGAAATCCAGAAATAATGCAGGGAATATGTGCAATTTCTGCATGGATCTCAGATGCCATCTGCTAGAAATTGCTGAGGCCTGGCAGTGTAAGATTTGAAGGTAATTTGACACTTTGTACAAAGTCTAGTCAAGAACAGTAAATGTGCAATTACCCTGGAATGTTAAATTACCTGAGTCACAATTATATTTCCTTTGTGACATCTTCATCAGCTCTCTAGTAATTTAAAAGCTGAATTATAGATCTTCTGTTATGCAAAATATCTGATTTTTAAAAAGTGAATCATTCATGTATGTGTCTTGACAGTTCTCAAAAGTGTCTGTTATCTTGAGAACAAAAAATCTCTAACCAAGTCTGTTTTGCTGATGCAGCAACATTTCTTTCCTATAACCACTTTATTTCTTTTAAGACTATGAATGGGCAATTTTTATTGTTCCACACTCTGGGAATCTCCCCTGCTCCAGGCCTCAAAGGATAATGATGTGCAAGCTATTCAGAAACTTCTTGCTTGTAAAGCCTGTGGTACTCATCAGAGAGGCAGTGCCCCTTCTTGTACTAGCCTTGGCTGAAATGCTTTTGAGAAGAAAACTTGTGGGGTCTGCATGTTTGGATAACGGGCATAGGGCTGTAGCTGTAGCAGAGAATAAACTTGTCAAGGTTGAGTGGAAACAGCTGAATGGTGGGGATTCAGCACTGAGATGGTTAATTTATTATTGTCTCTCTAGGTGCAGTGAGACAGACAGCCCTTCATGTGGCTGCCTTGTATGACAATACGGGTGCTGCTCAGGTTGTGATGGAGGCAGCCCCAGAGCTTGTCAATCAAGTAATGACATCTGAGCTGTACACAGGTAAAAATGCTGAGCTGAAAGGACACTGTCAGGACACCCAAATGGTCCAATAATGGTCCAGATCCATGTTAGAGATTCACTCAGGATCCCAAACAGCCAGTGAAAATGACCTGCTCAAGGATGTTCTATTTTATTGTTCCGTGACACAGTTGCTTGACGCCTCTGGATATTCTGCTTTCTCCAAGAAGTAAACCGTGTACCTACATAGATCTAAAAAAAATATATACCTGAACTGTGTACATATGCTGACCTGAAAGACCAGAAGTTAATTTTGTCCTTGGAATAAATCCTGTTCTCCACCCTTTTTCTCCATTTCTCATTCCTATTTGATTTTTCTGGATTAATAGAGCAAGATCACTTTGTGATAACCTCTGCAGACATGTTTCAGTGCTGCAAGAGGCAGTATGGATTCAGAAGATGATGCTTTTCCTGTCAGAAGCTCATTCTCACATATGCTACACAGAGAAATGCCAGAGGAAGCAACATAAGCAGTTTTGGGGAGGAGCCTCCTCCCTGACACTCACTGAGAGGAGAATGCATCTGAAGCTCTTGTACAATCATATAGCCCTCAGGAGCAGAAGTATTTATTCTGTTGTTTTGCCTAAATTTCAGGCTGAACATTACATTTAACTCTGAATTTTTCAAGGAGGATGTAACTTTTTTAGAATGTTTTCATAACAATTCTGTGCATTGTGTGAGAATTGCATGCTCCTATTTCAGAAAAAGACTGAAAAAAAGTAGGGAATATAGTGACGTGTGTGGAAAACCTAGCTATGGCCATTTGCCTGTCTCTGAACAAGGTTCTTCATTTCTCTGTGCCTCAGTTTCTCCACCTGTAAAATACCAAGAATTATTTCACCATAACATAACCATATTTCAGCGATAAACAAAGGCTGATGTAAAATTTGGTGAAGTAACATTTCCAAGTGCTTGAGATATTCACATAGAAGCTATTACAGAAGCATATTAGGAGTGACTTTGTAGAAGACATTCTGGATTTTGTCCTGTGAGAAGGGTCACAAGATCTGGCCTAGTTTCTTATCCATGCAGTCTTTAATTTGTTTTGACCCAAAGGCAGATATTACGACTGTGAAGTGAATTGCCATTCAGAACGAACAATATTCACTCTCAGCATTTCTCATGAAAGTGTTTTAGCACCTTGTTTATTCCATTTATGTTCCCACTCATATTTTTATACTTCTGTAATTTGATATTGGAATAGCGCAATAAATGTCATTAGTTGACTTATGTTAGACAATGATCCTGCCACTGTATTTAGTAATTGTCAATGCCACGATCTAGAAGTGTAAGCAAATAAGTTTAGGAGAGAAATTTTCTACTACTTTTTGGAGTGACCATTCGATTCTTTTTCAGTCAGACATCTGTGTTTTGTATATATGTATGTACCTGTGGTGTGTGTATATATATATATATACATGTTGTGTTTATATATGTATGTACATGTGTGTATATTACACTTCTACTTCCATTTCTTTCCCAATAACTTTAAAATCTATTCCTACTGAAACTAGCGTCAGGGATCTTTCCATCCCACTGAGTTTTCTATAGTCTCCTCTAAAACTGCTACTGGGCCATTGTCTAATTTCAGATTGAGAAAGCATGAAAGCTTCCAAAAGAGTGTCACTTATCTCTCCATGTACTTGTTTAATAAAAACAACTTTTCAGAGAGTTAGACATTTTTCAGATAAAATCTGCTACAGGTGGTGATCTAATCTTACTCTTTATTACTTCACTGTAAATATAGTCACTTTTTTAGAATGGTTTCAGAGCAATTCTGTGCATTGTATGAGAACTGTGTCCTCAGAAATTTCAAAGATATAAACAATACCAACTGAAAACCAGGGGGAGAAAACAATCTGCTCTGAAGAGGTTGTGGTCCTAGAGCTACCTAGACAGAGAAATGCTCAGTTCCAAACTAACTAGTCCTAAATCAGAAAGGAAAGAAACTCTTGTACTGATAACCTATCCCATCCACTTCAGGTCAGCAGCAAACTACCTTTTTGATAATTTTCCTTGTGTATGGAAGGCCTCTACTTGGCAGCTGCTATCCTTAGATTTTAAAGTAGATGTGTTTGTAGTGCACTGAGGGGGTGCAGGGTGCTAATAAATTACTTTCTCCTACTGAAGCTGAGTAGAGACTACCTAAGAGTCTGTCATAGCTAGGAGATGAGTTTTTTTAATCTTATTATTTCACAGATCTCATTTTCTGTCAGACCTCTACAAGTAACACTGTTCTTCATATTCTGGTTCTTCAACCCAACAAAACCTTTGCCTGCCAGATGTACAACCTCATCCTCTCTTATGAAAGGAATAACACGGGGCAGGAAGCCCTGGACCAGATTCCTAGCAACAAGGGACTCGCTCCATTCAAGCTAGCAGGCATAGAAGGCAGCATAATAGTGAGTATGTGAACACCGTGCGGATTACCTAAAAATGTTGTCACTGTATCACCTCCTGAACTGAAGGAGTTGATGGATTACCTGTGTATGGGAGCATTTAGATGCGGAAATGCAGCTGCCCAAGGTAAAATGTGAGAAGACTGGACCTGTGCTGATCCAGTGAGAACTTCTGAACTCCTGCATCATCATCAAGTTATCATACAGTGTATCAGAGCACTATTCTGGTCAGTAGCGACTTAGGAGGCGAAACATCTATTACTAATCACCTAACATCACAGTAAAGACTTGGTTCAGTCCTGGCTGAGGGAAAAGAGGACCTCTGTTAAATTGGTAATGCTTGTAACACGTGGGGATTTTTGGAAGTCTTTGCTCCCTGCTATTGACCCAGATCAGCTTACTTAGCTTGAGAACCTGGTAACACCAGAGGCTGACAAGTCCATTCTCCCTTTGCAGGAGAGTAAGGCAGCTGCGAAACCTGGGGAGACAATAAAGATTGGTTTAAGTAAATGTTTTTATTGTTTCAGCTGTTGCCATCTCATTAATTACATGTTTCAGCACCTTATGAAGAAAAGAAAATATGTCCAGTGAAATTTTGGCCCTTTGACCTCCACCTTGTATGGCCTCACTGAGATCAACTCATGGGAAGATGACCATTCTCTCTTGGAACTTATCATCAACACAAGGAAGAGAGAAGTGTATTACTTCATCTCTAAGTCCTTCTTTCACTGAGAAAGTTTTGCACACTTGCTAAATATCCCAGAATATTAGAATTGTTCACATGTTGAAAGCTAGGAGTGCAGCTGTTACAGTGGAACATCACGACTGGCATAATCTCAGAGGAATTTGGGCTGAATGTCCAAGAGCGGCCTGGTCCCTGTGTCCTCTTTTCCTCCTAAGTGCCCCCTTATTCTAAATGCTTTCTCTGTTGTCATTATGGCATTGTTTATCTAGTGAGTACACTGGGTCTTTGTCTTTAAATAAGTGCAGTGGCAGTAAAGGAGTGAATAAGTCAGTGAGAAAAACTGTTGCTTTTTCTATTAGTCTTTCTCTGCCTGTGGCATTTCAGTCATTTGTGTTTGACAGGAAGAGCAAGGTACAGCCAAGACTGGAAGGTTCTGCTTTGTCTTGGTTTGTGATAACCTTGGCAATTACAGTCTTCCCAGTCTGGGGTGAGTTGTTCATAGGTTACTCTTCTCCTGATTAACAATGTAAATTTAGTCTGGCTTCTTTTCTGAGGCCCAGATGATCCTTGCTCTTACTCCTGTTACTGAGCTGGTGAGTCTGAAGTGGAATAAATATGGACGTAGCTGTTTCTGTATCCTGGCTGTGTCTCTACATGTGCTCTACATGATCTGCTTCACCATGTGCCGCATTTACCGACCTCTGAAACTTCAAGACAACACCAAAACAGATCAAACAATACTACATATGTGCAGAAACTGCTGCAGGTATCTAATTCTTCATGTGCCTTTCATATCCCAAAGTGACTAAGCCTACACAGGGAGAGTGTAGACTGCCACCCTGCAGACTTAATGGAGTGACTCAAGAGCTTCACCCTAGCTTTCCCAGGTCAAAATAACAAGGCAGCATAGGCTTCAGCATGTCCTAGAAACATACTTGGAGTTCCTGAATAGGCTTTCATGGCCTGCACTGAAACTCAGCAGCTGACGCTGCAATAGATTGCCCATTATTTAGGGAGCCACAGTTACGGGTATGCCTATGCACTATTTCTTATAGTCATAGTATGTCACTACAAAGGAAGAAGTAGCACTTCCTCCTGAGAAGTACACTTTAAATCCTACAACACTGCCCAAAACTTTAAGGCATTCTAAAGCTGACTGCTTCCAGTTCTGGGGACATGTAGTCAAGTTAGTGGACAGGTCCCCACTACGTGGACTAGCTAAACAAGTGGCTATTATGTGAGTCTATATTAGTCTGCTTTTTTTTGTTCAAAACCTCTTCCCTCATTCTCTTCTCGCTCTTGTGTGTGAAAGGTATGTAAAGGTGTTAATGGAGAGCTCTGGTTATCAACACCTCTCAGAAACTGGTAATTTATTTCCATTTTATGGATGAGGAAAAAGGGTCATGGAAAAGAAGCAGCTAGGACTTTGAAAAGTGCTTGTGATTTTCACTGTCCCACTTCAATGGACAATATGAAATATCCATGGCCATAGTCTGTGGAATAGGTATCCACAATTCCAACGTGAACTCTTTGGCAACTCAAATGCCTAGAGCCTCTGAAAATCATCCTCTACTAGGTTGTCTACAAGTGTGAACCTGACTGTGAGATGATTAGGTAGCCATCTAAATCAGTTTTCCTTAGGCTAAGCCATGCTCAGTTCTCTAGGGTGCAGAGTTTCATAACACTGAGAATTGCAACAGAAGCTATATCATGAGGAGGATTTGCTTGTGTTGGTCACCACTGGGCCTGCTTCAATGGAGCCTTACGGTCACATCTTTGTCAGTTTCTAATGTAGTGAGATCTCTTTCAGGAATCTTAAGTGATTCCTGAGGATAACCTCCGGCTGGTGGGGGAACTGGTCGCAATGACAGGGGTTATAATAATACCGATCTTGGAAAGACACATCACATCAGAAGAGATACTGAACCTGAATAAGGCAGCCCGATCTGCTCCCTGTATAACCAGCGCAACTAAGAAAAGGCGATGGGTGATAGTAGTAGGCGACTCTTCTGAGAGGTATGGAGGCACCAGTCTGCCGACTTGATACTCTCTAAGAGGTGTGCTACTTACTGGGGGCTCGTAAAAGGCCACCAAGCCTCGTACAGTCCACTGACTGTTATCCACCACTGTTATTTCATGTAGGCATCTGTGATACAGCCAGGAGCAGTCTGAGGAGTATCAAGAAGGATTACAGAGCCCTGGGAGGGGCAGTAAGGGACTCTGGAGTGCAGGTAGTCTTTTCGTCAGTCCTCCCGGTCAAAGGGAAGGGGTTTGAAAGGGCCAGTCAAATCTGGCAAATCAACAAATGGTTACGGGACTGGTGCCACAGCCAGGGGTTTGGCTACTTAACACCAAGGGACTCGCTTTGAGAAACCTGGTCTACTGCGGGCTGATGGGGTCCATCTGTCAGAGAACAGGAAGAAGGGGAGGGGAATCTCAATCCATCCCACTCCTACCAGTTTGATGCCAGCATCAGATGCGCAGAGCCTGGAGAGGGATCACAGGCCAGCAGGAGAGCACCTGAAGAAATTTAGCCAGTAAGTCAGCTTCATCAGGGCCCCAACTTAAATGACTCTATGCAAACACACGTAGCATGGGGAATAAACAAGAGGAGTTAGAGACGTGCACACTTGCAGGGCTATGATCTTATTGGCATCATGGAGATGTGGTGGGACGGCTCCTATGACTGGAGTGTTGGAACGGAAGGATACAGGCTCTTTAGGAAGGACAGGCAGGGGAGACAAGGAGGGGGTGTCACCCTCTATGTCAGTGACCAGCTGGAGGCATGGAGCTCTGCCTGGGGATGGATGAGGAGCTGACCAAGAGCCTATGGGTCAGGATTAAAGGGAAGGCAGGGACAGGTGACATTATAGTGGGGGTCTACTACAGGCCACCCGATCAGGAAGACTGAGTGGATGAGGCCCGCTACAGAGCGACAGGAACAGCCTCACATTCACAAGCCCTGGTCCTCATGGGGGACTTCAACCACCCTGATACCTGTTGGAGGGACAAAACAGGAGGGCAAAAGCAATCCAGGAGGTTCCTGGAATGTACTGACGACAAATTCCTTCTCCAAGTGACAGAGGAGCCAACAAGGAGAGGTGCTATACTGGACCTTGTTCTCACCAACACGGAAAGGTTGGTGGGGAACAAGAAGCCCAAGGGCAGCCTTGGCTGCAGTGACCATGAAATGCTGGAGTCCTTAGGGCAGTGAGGAGGGTGCACAGCAAGCTTGCTACCCTGGAGTTCAGGAGAGCAGAATTTGGCCTCTTCAGGGATCTGCTTGGTAGAGTACCATGGTATATAGCCCTGGAGAGTAGAGGGGCCCAAGAAATCTGGTTAATATTCAAGGATCACCATCTCCAAGCTCAGGAGTGATGCATCCCAACAAAGAGGAAGTTAAGCGAAAACACTAGGAGGCCTGTGTGGATGAACAAGAAGCTCCTGGACACAAACACAAAAAGAAAGCCTACAGAGGGTGGAAGCAAGGATGGGTAGCCTGGGAGGAATACAGAGAAATTGTCCAAGCAGCCAGGGATTAGGTTACGAAAACCAAAACCCTGATAGAATTAAATCTGGCCAGGGACATCAAGGGAAAGAAGCAAAGCTCCTATAGGTATGTCAGTGATAAAAGGAAGACTAGGTAAAATGTGGGTCCTCTCTGGAAGGAAATGGGAGACCTGGTTACCCAGGACGTGGAGAAGGCTAAGATAGTCGACTTTTGCCTCAGTCTTCATGGGCAAGTGCTCCAGCCGCACTGCCCAAGTCACAGAAGGCAAAGGCAGGGACTAGGATAATGAAGAACTGCCCACTGTAGGAGGAGATCAGATTCAAGACCATCTAAGAAACCTGAAGGTGTACAAGTCCATGGGACCTGATGAGATGCATCTGTGGATCCTGAGGGAACTGGTGGATGAAGTGGCTAAGCTACTATCCATGGTATTTGAGAAGTTGTGGTAGTCTGGGGAAGTTCCCACTGACTGGAAAAGGGGAAACATAACCCCCATTTTTAAAAAAGGGAAAAAAGAAAGACCTGGGGAACTACAGGCCAGTCACTCTCATCTCTGTGCCCAGCGAAGTCATGGAGCACATCCTCCTGGAAACTATGCTAGGGCACATGGAAAATAAGAAGGCGATTGGTGACAGTCAACATGGCTTCACTAAGGGCAAATCATGCCTGACAAATTTGGTGGCCTTCTATGACGGGGTTACAGAATTGGTAGAGAACGGAAGAGCAACTGACATCATCCACCTGGACTTGTGCAAAGTGTTTGACACTGGCCCACACAACACCCTTGTCTCTAAATTGGAGAGACATGGATTTGACGGATGGACCACTTGGTGGATAAGGGATTGGCTGGATGGTCACACTCAAAAGAGTCATGGTCAACGGCTGAATGTCCAAGTGGAGACCAGTGACAAGTAGTGTTCCTCAGGGTTCAGAACTGGGACCGGTGCTGTTTTAACATCTTTGTTGGCAACATGGACAGTGGGATTGAATGAACCCTCAGCAAGTTTGCCAATGACACCAAGCTGTGTGGTGCTGTCGACACGCTGCAGGGAAGGGATGCCATCCAGAGGGACCTTGATAGGCTTGAGAGGTGGGCCTGTGCAAACTTCATGAAGTTCAACAAGGCCAAATGCAAGGTCCTGCACATGAGTTGGGGCAATCCCAAGCACAAATACAGGCTGGGGGATGAGTGGATTGAGAGCAGCCCTGCGGAGAAGGACTTGGAGGGGGGGGTGGACGAGAAGCTCAATATGAGCCAGCAATGTGCATTTGCCACAAAGATGATCAGGGGGCTGGAGCACCTTTCCTATGAAGACAGGCTGAGAGAGTTGAGGTTGTTTAGCCTGGAGAAGAGAAGGCTCCGGGGAGACCTTACAGCAGCCTTGCAGTACTTAAAGGGGTCGTACAGGAAAGATGGTGAGAGACTCTTTAACGGGGAGTGTAGTGAAGAGTAATGGTTTTAAACTGAAAGAGGGTAGATTTAGATTAGATATTAGGAAAAAATTCTTTCCTGTGAGGGTGGTGAGGCACTGGAACAGGTCATCCAGAGAAGCTGTGGATGCCCCATCCCTGGAAGTGTTCAACGCCAGGTTGGATGGGGCTTTGAGCAACCTGGTCTAGTGGAAGGTGCCTCTGTCCATGGCTAGCGGGGTTAGAACTAGATTGTCTTTATGGTCCCTTCCAACCCAAACCATTCCATGATTCTGTGATTCTATGAGGTAAATGAGAACATTTCCTCAGTTTGCAATTTGACTGAATACAAATGTAAACAGTATATACCTCTTAGATTCCAGATAACTTCAGAGTTGGAGCAACCAAATACTTTGGACAAACCATCTAGGGAGGGCCTTTCCACATCATCAGATAAGGTGCCACTCTTCCAGATTTCAGAGAGATTTTGTTTCTGGGATGTATGTACAACATTTCCATTTCATAGACGGAGGGAGGATGGTGTCAAGGAACATTAACAAATGGAAGGGATGTAGGAGAAGGTGTGATTCTAACTCTGTATTTTTGCTGCTTCTTCCTTTGCAGAATCACATACGGTTGCATGATTCTGGTAACAATGGTGATGCAACTCACCAGCACAACTGGTGAAGTGGTGCCCATGTCCTTTGTCCTGATGCTAGGATGGTGCAATGTCATGTATGTCGCACAAGGCTTCCAGATGCTTGGACCCTTTATCATCATGATCCAGAAGGTAAGTTAAAAAAGTCCTTTGACTATGAGAGAAAAACTAATAAATGTGTCAGGGAGAGCTACACAGCCTAGCAGGTTTAGAATTCTTCCATACATAAGTATAGGCTAGGATTGTAGCTCAGGCCTTTTGGCAGAGTGGGCACAGATTCAAAGATTGCTACCTGAAAACCTTTTAAGGAGTAGTTTTCCTTTAATTAGGAAGCCATTCTAAGGGGAAAAAATGGGTGATAAGAAGTGTTTATATTGCTCCCTGGGTAATGTGAAAGAAGTCACATCCAATCCACTAACAACGGCAAGAACAGATGAACATGTTCAGTCCACAGGACGTCACATAAACAAGGCACAGGAGAGTACCAGGAAGCCTTCCTGTTGGAATTCACAGCCCTGAGGGATATAGGCCAAGTTAATAGTAGAGTCAGGACCCTGAATTTTAGGAGAGCAAACTTTCAGTTGTTTAAGGAATTAATGGATGGGACCCCCTGGGAAACTGCCCTCAGGGTTAAAGGAGCTGAACAGAGCTGGCAGCTCTTTAAGGACATTTTCCTTATAGAGCGCAAGAGCTCTGGATTCCCATGTGTAAGAAATCAGGCAAGAAGGGCAGGAGGCCAGCATGGCTCAGTAAGAACCTCCTGGTCAAACTAAAGTGTAAGAAGGCAGTGCACAGGCAGTGGAACCAGGGATGTGTATGCTGAGAAGAATATAGGGACGCTACCTGAATATGTGTGGATGGGACTAGGAAAGCTAAGGCACAGCTGGAGCTGGATTTGGCAAAGTATGGAAAGAATAATAAGAAGGGCTTCTACAGGTACATTGGCCCAGAAAAGGAAGATTAAAGACAAACAAACCCACCACCACTGCCGCCACCACTGTTGTCAAGAAAGTGAGCACAGGTATATCTGTGCGTGAAG
>JAVKLA010000030.1:172976-188333 GCA_034782735.1 Sagittarius serpentarius | reverse complement strand
AAAGTCAAGTTGGATGGGCCTTTGAGCAAACTGATCTAGTGAAAGGTGTCCCTGCTCATGGCAGAGGATGTTGGACCAGATGACCTTTAAAGGTCCCTTCCAACCTAAACCATTCTGTGATTCTATGATATTTTGCTTGAAATTGAAGGAACAGAGCTAGTTCTTGAATTGGGAACAACAGTGGTAGAATTAGAGAGGGAACATTATCAGTAAGGTAGAAGTAAGGTTCTTCAAATGACACAAGCTAAAGGCAATCGCTTTCAATGGTCAGCATGGCAGAGAGTCACTAAGTTGGAACAGAGTATCAGTCTACCAGATCTGGTTTCCATGTCCGGGTCTTGGTGGAATTGTTTAGCTTCTTGCCCATAGGTAACACTAAGAGGTGACATTTTTGGAAAAGCATGCCATTTCCCCTTTATTGGGGAAAACACTCTAAAAATAGTATTTTTAAAGTTCTGCATTTGCATAAATAAGTGTTGACTGTGATACTGTTATAATATGGCTACTGATGTTTATGATTTAGGGCATAAATAGAATAACAATTTGATGGAGCAGGAAACAGTTTTATTTTATAGCCACCTCTTACAGACACTTCAACCTGTTAATTTAGAATATGAAATCATTCTGCTGTCAGCGTATTAGAGTCCTCCCACTGGATCATTTAGGTTGTACTTTTCATTCTCAGGGTGAAAAATATTCAGTATGTTATTCACTGGTACAACACAAACCTGAAGAAAATGAAATTAGTTCTTCAGTTGACATTCATGGGATTAGGGATAAATCTATACTTTGTTTTGCCTATCCTGCCATCTAACCAGATGATTAAACAAGACAGAGGAGATTCAAGAATGGACCCTTGATTCGACTTGGTACGCCAAAAAATGAAAAAGCAGGGTAGATTAATGACTAGGATATTAAGGATACCATTACTGAAGAACTTAGGAGTATTTCAGTATTGTGGGATCTTGACTATGATGGATCAATTTGGAAAGAGGACTGGAAGGGGTGCAAGTTATTTTTTATTTCTATCATCAGGTTGAAAGGCTAGATAATTCACATGGTAAGTTCCCATGTGAATGGGAATTTGTGGACAAAACACTGAGTTGCTGTGACAGAACAAGTACACTGCAGTCCTGTGTAACCCCAACAGCACAGTATCATTAGTTATATAATAAATGACAGGATAATTTTACAGCATGAGCATCCAGAGCCACTAAAAGACTTCAACACCTAAATGCCCAAGCCTGTGATCCACAGTTCCCCCACCTGATCTATTTAGGATATAGTTGTTTAAGATTTTGTTGACTGAGTTATTTTAGATCCTAGGATACTGCTGCTATGCTTACCCATCAAATCACACATATGTGACTTAAGAGTTTATCTCATCTCATATAGCTTTGCTCTGAGTATACCTTGTAAGGAACCTGATCTGATAGGTACTCTCTGCATATACCTAACAAACCAAAGCAGGTCTGGAAAAAATTGATAGAATATAAAACGGCGGTCATGAACAAATACTTGACAGGTGGTAAGGCCTACCTTTGATAAGGCCATTACATTTTTAGGTGACAGAGACAAAAATTATGGATCACTTCCCTTGTTTAGACATTTCATATTTGTAAATCCTTAACTGTAATTAAAAAAAATGCATTAGCAGTATGGCCCAGGATTTGGGACTCCTCTGCCCTTGGAGTGTCAGAAAATTGAAGCCACACGTTCAGTCCTCACTGTATTTAAAAAGGGCTTACAGCTCAGGAATAGCTAGATTCCCAATTCTTCTGACAAGGAGATCCTGAACAAGCAAAGGAAAACTGTGTCCAGGGAAGAAGTGTCAGACACACATATCTTCCTTAATTTAGGTGGTTCTTTTGCGTATTTGGTTTGAGATTTGGATAGCAAAGCTCTGATAAAATGGATCTTATGTGGTCCAAACTTACCTACGGACCATTTTATGGTCTATTATTTTGCAGAATAAATTGATAATACTGATTAAAGATTGCTTACCATTGTAAAATACTAATAAAGATCCATTTTTTGAGAACTCTCATCTAAGACTAGGCTTTGACAGCTGGGAAAAAGAGAGTGTACTTTCTATCTACATAGAATGGATTTCCTAAAACAACATTTATGTCACAAGGATCTGGGTGTCCTAGCAGCCAAAGAACTCAGTTGTGAAAAGCTTACTGTGATCTATGGGTGAATAAACAGTGAAGAGAGTCAGTGTGAGACCCTGGTTTCCTGTCTATGTATGGTAATAGCGAGACTAATTTTGTCTATGCTTGATATTCTCCTCTTAAAAAGGATGCCCAAAAATGTGATGAAGAAGCGAAGCATAACAATGATGGGAGGGACAAATGAGATGTGTGACCGGGCGACATTTAAATATATTAATTTTGTAGAGTATAAAGAAGTGAATGCGTGACCTGGTGATGGTGGAAAATGCAGAAATACCAGATTACAAAGAGCTCTTTATCCTCATCGAGTAGTGTACAAATAGTGCCAGGCAATCAGCAATTAAAAATTATCTTACTCAGTAAGACTGAGTAGCCATGGGGAAAAACAGTTCAAGGTATCTGATAGATTAATTATTCCTGAATTAATCAAGATTAGATGCCTTTCTAGCAAAGATTCTTCAGTCAAGTGTAAGTTAAACTCACAGTGGGTAAAGAGGAGAAATGTGATGTCCTGGAGGGCAAAGGAGATCAGACTAGATAATCAATGCTCCCTCTTCTGCCTTAATTTCCATGGCAATATGTTCATGGTTCTTTGTGAGAAGACCTGGACTTACTGCTAGCACTTTGTCTAACCTGCAGATGATATCTGGAGACCTCATGTGCAGACTTTCATTTATAAGGGAAGGGCTTATTCAGAGGATCTAAATTCAGAATATGAATTCAGAGGAACTGAAGAGGACTGCTGGAATTTGATCCAACTTTTGAAACATTCCATACCCACAGTAATAAAGAATCTACATTTTTCTGGTTCTTCTTCAGAAGCAATATGGATTTACTATTGTTATTGGTGTGTGCCCTAAAATTTCCCTAAGTGTATGATTGAATACAGCATAGCCAAACATTGTGTTTGTCTTGCGATACAATGTCTGCATGATGTAGCCATTATAGTTCTTTGATGCCAACTTGCCTGAGTAACTCGGGAGGTGAGAACAGAGTATTGGCCCATCAGTACATAACAGGACTCTTGAACTGGGGAGCCTTGAAGACCGTAAGAAGAGCTAACTGAAGTAAATAGACATAGACCTAACATAGGAGATGTGGCTGTCTTGTCCTGTTGTTTGGGCTAAATTTTAATGCTGTAGTTTACAGAGATAATCAGATTATGCTGGGCAAAGCCATGACAAGAGTATTTTTTTTTTTCTTTTCCTCGTCTTTTTTCTCCTCTCTTTTCTCTTAGCTTTTTACACCATCTTCCAGACCCAGGATCCCAGTGAGTTGGGCCACTTCCACAACTAGCCCATGGCATTTTTAGCACCTTTGATCTCTTCCTAACCATCACTGATGGACCTGCCAACTATGAAGTGGACCTACTCTTCATGTATGGCATCACTTATTCAGCCTTTGCTGTTGTGGCTTTTATGCTTTACTTGCTCATTGCCATGATGGGTGGCACCCACTGGAGAATGGCTCACGAGCAGGACAAGCTTTGGAGAGCACAGGTGAGAAACCTGTTCAGCTACGTAACTCCTTGTTGTGAATTATGAAGAGTGTGTTGGAAGGGACAGACTGCTTGCCAGTCCTAGAAGGGGCAGAGTTGGGATCCCATTGACAAGTGAGGCATGTTCAGTTGAGAAGAGCTGTGGATTTTCTTACGGAGGGAAGAACTGAATTCTTATGAGCAAAGGTAGGGCTAGATGAGAAGTACCTGTAAATGTTTCATGAATTCAAGGGTGATTAGAAGTGTGCATTTTATCTTTGCTACGCTGGTCTCATGGCAACTGTGGAAATACATTTCCTCTCTTTCTACATCCCTCAGTGCCTGCAAATATCTATCTATCTATCTATCTATCTATCTATCTATCTATCTATCTATCTATCTATCTATCTATCTATCTCTACCTACCTAATCTATTTACTGCAAGTTGTTTCTACTACTGCCATGCCGGAGAGGAAGCTTCCAGGATACCTCTGTCCTCGCTCTAGAATTTTTGGCCAGAAATATGGTCTAGGGGACATATGGTATCTCAGGTATCTCAGGTAAATTCTGTTAGAGTAGACAACTAAATACAGTAAATTCACATATGTAAATGTATCAGGAAGGACTACCCTGTCCTGAGAAGTCAGACCCAGTGAAACAAACAGCGTAATGCAGTATGGGATTGTTGGGATCCAATGTGAAGTTCTGAAACCTGAGGCTGGACAAGAACCAGGAAACAGAATCAGAGCTTTAAAAACCTTATTACATTATATTAGGTCTGACTCCCATACCCCAAGGAGAGAATTTTTATCTACAGTTCATCACAAAGTGATGAACGCAGCTTATAGGGGTCTTAAGTAAATATCTCAGCATAGTCACTGCCCCATAAACCGTCACTACTAGAAAATGTCTCTTCATGCTTAATCTTGAGTATCATCCAGTTCTTTTCCATTCACTCCCACTCCTGAATTGCACTCCTTTAAACAGTTTGTATGTCCTACCTAAGTGTCCTGGGATGACACCCAGGTGGACTACTGCTATTTTTACTGTAGTTCTCTTCATTGAGGAAAACCACGTTTGTTTTTCATGATCATTGTTATTATTGTTGTTAGTTCTTGTTATAAGTCTGCAGAGATGACAGGTTAAAAGAGCAACAGTCTTGCAACTTAACTTATAGTAGAGACATTCGGGTATATTATAATTGCTGTCTTTTTTAACAGAGCAACACCAATAGACCTATTTTTAAATAGCTTATTGCAGCTAGTGTCTTCTCATTCATATCTGTCAAACTAGCTGAATTCTCTGAATAAACCTGATTTTCTTATTTTTAATCTCCTGTTCACTTGCAGAGTCAATATGGTTCAGAGGACTAGAGCTTGTTCTCTGCAACCAAATTGTTTATAAATCATCAATCTGTTACAGCAGTCCAAATACACGGACAGTAGTAGGCAAAAGTTACCAAAATGCAATGAGAAAGAAAGTTGCACAGACGTAACTAAAAGCCTAGTTTTAGCCAGCAGCGTGTTACCATTTCTAGTGCCACTGTAAACTAGAAAAAACCTTACTTAGCATGGACTGAACTTAAGGGATTAGTTTTCAGAAGCAAATAGCATTATCACTGCCAGCTAAGCACACTTGGTCTTGTAAATTACAGACCAAACTCTATTAACTAGCTGAGGCATAGATGCCAACCCATTGTACTCAAACTTGTGACTTGCTCTTACAGCAGTTGACTAAAAGACCACATTACTCCGTTCAAGGAAAAAAGGTCATGGAAGAACCCAGAAAGAAATCTTGATATGTTTTCATGAATCTGCATGTTACAACTGAGACTATTTCAGGAACAGAGTCATCCCAGAAAAGGGAGCTAAAATACATAAGCTACAAGGTGCTTTGAGGGCAGTTAAGCCTTCTCTTCTGTGTTTCAGGCAGCAGAACACCAGGGGGTGCAATTCTTCTTCGAACAGGTCCCAGTTACAAAACAGCAAACTAGAAGACACAGGGATTTCTCACTAGCTCAGCGCAGGCCTTTCAGTAACACAGAAGTGGAACAGCTTCATACACAGAGCATGATGATCTTGAATGTCACAACAAAATGTAAATTCTGAGAGAGATACCATTTTTTCCCATATAGATTTGAAAAATTAGACTAGCTTTTTAGTAGGACATGAAGTTTGCTCTTCCATGCTATCCTTTAATGATATCCAGAGATTCAAATTTACACGTGATCTACAATCCTTAGGATGCTCCTTACTCATGAATAGTTGCTAGCATGGAATACATGTGAACAGTTCATTGCATTGCCCCCTCTAGCATCAGCTGGTTTCAGCAAAGAGAAAGAATCAATTTTGTCCTATTGCTTAGCTGCACCCGTATGCATAAAAGCTGTGTAGTTGACTGCTGAGAAAGCGTGCCAATGGCAGGATGTATTCAAGCTGGTTACCTTCACTTAGACTAGCCCCCAGGTAGATTTGTTGGCTGGAATCCCTGACCAAAGAAGAATCCAGTGGTAGGGACAGCTCTACCTTTGCTTATTAAAGGTAAGATCCTTGGTGTTGCTCATCATTTCCCACCACACCCAGAGGTTTCATACAGCTTAATAACACGTGAATTGTCTGGGACTCAGGAAGCTACAGCAGCTTCTTTCTTTCTAGATAGTCCCAGGTGCTGAATATATTTGTACTAAACAGACAGGCTGAGCTCTCCTTCAGTAGCATTAAGCAGCTTGTGCTCCCTCAACTAGCCCTAATATAGTGTTGTCAAAGTATGCACTAAGATTACATGTTGAATTTCAAAAAAACAAACAAACGAAACAAAAAATAGGCACTGCAAGCCATATCACCTGCACATGCACTGACGGTACTTGGGTGCCAAACACAGAAATCACTAAGTCATACTGTCATTGAGCCTTTCCTCAACATCATTTCAAGCATGGATGCAAAAATCTTAGCTTACATGCTTGTCTTTGGATACTCTGAGTGAGCAGGGCCTGCTTTTGACATAAACATGCCATGGCTTAGGGAAGCAGGGGGTGCACAGACATGCATGAGAATTCCATTTGGCATTCCAAAGCAGCATAGGTGGGAACTTGCTTGCATGATGTGCTCTTTGGCAGCATGATACATTAACCGACATACTGATGCAGACCCAATTGTCTGTCTGGGAGACTGTCCAACAACAGACATCTAAAAGGCACAAGGAACCTCATCAGGAATAATTACAAAACAACTTGCCTTAAGGTAAAGTTTCTTCCTGTTTCCAGATAATGAAAAGTTTGTGTTCAGGCAGAAGAGCTATTACTCTTTGCAATATATTCCTTCCAACTGTAAGTATGACTCTTCTGAGTTTTCACAGAAATGCCTAATGCCCTCATAAAGGTCTACACATTGATACTGGTGCATTTACTTTACTCAGTCTTCTTATGCACTGAGTATTATAGATATCATATGGAGTAAATGTGGGCAATAACTTACTAATCTCCCATTGCTTCTCTGGCAAAGAATATGGCTCTGTAAGACTTTTTTGCATTGTTTCTCACTCTTCTGGTGAAGGACAGATACCAGGTGCCTAGGTGAGCCCCCCTCCTTTCCCTCCTGATTCTCATCCCTACCTGTTGAGGGTGCTCATATACCACAGGACATCCCAGATGACATCTGTGGAAACAGAATGTAGGATTTCTGCTTTCACATGATTGAGGAAAGTGGGATCAGGTTATGTCTAATGCTTTTGCCATGACTGCCTTTCCTCCATGCTTGCAGAGTTGAGGGCCAACATGATGACAAATAATACAAGATGCATTGCAACACGAGAGCCTTTGCATCCCAAATTATGGAAGAAGTACTCTGAAAACAGGGAACACCGTGGGAATAAAGAGAATGGAGAGACTTCTTACAGAAAAGTTATCCTTTTGCACTTCATCTGTGACCCCAAGCCTGTCCCTGTGCAGTTCTAGCCACAGCCAGGGCATCTTGACACTTGACCCTTTGGAACTATCATAGGGAAATTTAAACCTTGCCTTAGAACAGGACAAAGAAGAGATCTAGGATGTCCAATCACTACTTGCCTGCCTTGGTACAGCAAGTAAATCCCTTTCCTCTGATTGTGAAAACAACTTTGCCATAGCCTTCATATGCAAAAGTAAATGTCCTACTGCCTGAACTACCACCAAACAATTCATTTCACTGCACCTCCCCATAAGGGGCTATTAAACCTCATTGTCATTGGTATGAGATTCAGACAAGGCTCCCATTTTGTCACGCACTGCACGAAGACAAGAGAATGTATCTACTGCGTGTAAGTTTCCACTAGGCTGAAAAGAGGCCATAGGATTTGAACCAGATCACCGATTTCTCTGCTAATCTTGATGACCCAAGGCATGGAAAACATAGCCTGCTGTTTCCCCAAATGGCCCGCAGAACTTCTAGAACACACTCATATATGAATATGCATACATGCATTGTTGTCCTCTGGTGAATACATATGGAAGGTGCTAGAGACCACAGATTCCCCTCAACATCTTGTGCTCAATAGGCTTTATGAAAAGGCTATCACTTGTTCAGTCTCAGATGCAGTAGGTGGAGCTGACCATCAGCATACATGTAACTGGATTTGCATTACAAGTTTGTAGAACCCCTGAAAAGGCAATAGACTCAAATTTTCTACCGCTGGACTCTAGTCTGATGTGGTTTCTTTTTTTCTTTAATATTCACACTCTGCACTGCCAACAATGTTTTATTCTTGTTTCCTTGTATTGTTTTTGTATTGACTTTTTTATATCTTGAAAGAACGCACTGCTATTCTCCCTTTTCAACTAAGGAAAATTAACAATAATGTTGCTCTAATGGTGTAATAAAGAGTCACCTGCGTTGGCTGTTCTAGTGCAACTATTCTGGAGCACCTCCTATCATATTATGGGACTCTTCAATAAATATTAAATGTGGCTTCTCAGTCTTCAGTTGCTGGGTTGACTGGGGGAATCCTTAAATCTGTACAGGAGTAGTATCTGCAGGAGTTGTGCTATTCTAACCTTGACAGCTGGAGAAATACAGTAAGTTCATGACTAGTTCATGGTGAGCCAACAGATGGGCACAGATGGGAACAGCTAGGGTTATTTCCTCTCTAGACACAAAGAAGGTATCTTTTTATGTATTGTCTTCACTGGGGTCTTGCTTAACAGGCCCATTTCCATTTCCCTTCCTAAGTGTACGTGAGGCGGACAAGTGATGAGGTGGACATTTCCATTTCCTTTCCTATGTGTTGGTGAGGTAGACAAGTGTATAGTTTATGCACTTTCTTCTCCAGCTCAGCTTCATGTTTTCATATTCCTGCATAAGGATAGATACAGAGATACAGTCCTGAAACTCTGCTCCTCCTCAAAGCAGATCCTTCCTTAAGCAGGTACTAGTCTGTCTGAAGGGAGACATAAGCTCTGTCATTCTCATGCACCTCTACTGGATAACACAGATGATCCCAAGTGCATTGTTACTCTTTTAAGGCTGAAGTGACTTGTGGGACTGGTGCTCTTCCCTGATCACTCTTGACAAGAACTTGTGAAAGAGTATCACCTCCCTTGTTCCAAGTGTTTATTTGGAGTTGATTACTGCAGGTCTGCATTTTCTTCAGAAACACTATTCAACCAGCTGTGCCCATTGATGTAGCTGGTTAGGATGAGAAAAACAGCAAGCATTTTTCAACAGCAAAGGGCTTCAAATTTTTTTGTCACTCACTTCAGTGTCTGTAAGGGGGTCAGAAGAAAACAAAACCCAAATTCTGGGTGCTCAGGATTTCAGAATATCAGAACTTATGCCTTTCCTCTCAAGAATGGGCTTGTGAGGACCCGAACCTCTTTGTTTCCCTCTCCACTTGCAGATCCAGCAGGATGGAGTCTAGGAATTCTTATTGTTCCATTCTGTTGCAGTGCCATAAAGAGAGTTATGTAGCACCAAGCACTTGCTGTTCCTTGCATCAGCACAAAGGATTAGCAAGTTTCCCTCCCGGATCGTGGAGCAGACCCAATAACTGCACATGAAATAGCACAGAATTTTCAGCCCTTTACTCTCAACCTCTTTACCAGGTTACATGTCTTACTGCTTACCACATATTGTGCACTAACTGGAACTTGAGTTCCTGGCTGAGCTGGCATACCAAGTGATAGTTCGATGCTCATCTCCACCTGAGTAATAATCTCTCACATCACGATGGCATTCTTTTGGAAAAAAATGGTAATTTTTTGTTGCCTTTATTATGTCTTTGTAGCTTTGCTGGGCTCCCAGCCACAAATAAAGCCTGCTGATGGCTTTATAAAACTGTCTGATACCATTTGTTGGCAGAGAAGAGGCAACAGGTGCTTGTGATCCGTCCAAGCTATTATTCCATCTCCTCCCCATGTTATTATAACTTTCCCTCCCCCAACCCATTCCCAATGTGTGATGTCAGCCACATTTAAATGCCACCAGTTATATAGCTCTACTTTCAAATCCTGACAAGGCTTTGTTTTTGTTCATGGAACGGAACATGTAGTGTGCACTCTCTGGGTGCATTAAGTCTTCAAGTAGCATACTGACATCTCTTTTTCTTACAGTGAAAATCGTTCTGAATTCCCCCAGAACCTTTCCAGAGTTTGAGACTAGTGGAATAAGGATGGTGTAAACATCACACTTCGACTGGTTCAAGCTGATTCAAATGGACTCGCATGAGTTGGATGCTGTTTAGAATCTTTTTCTGGTGACCAACGAGGGTGATGCCAATACGCTGGATATCTCTGCAAGAGAATAGAGGATGTGGAAGGTGTTAAAATGGGCTTCTTGTTCTGAACAGTCCCAGTCCATTTCCCTGTAGATCCAAATCAATGTGTATGGATATATGTGTATATGTATCTTTGTCTGAGAAACAGTCGACAAGGCTTCGGCAAATGTATGTGGGTGGAGGGGGTGTCGGCAGACCTTGGTAGGTTATGATACAAAAAGAAGCAGTGGAAGTGGGCTGTGAAAATGATCAGAGGGCTGGAACACCTCTTCTGTGAAGAAAGGCTGAGAGAGTTGGCATTGTTCAGCCTGGAGAAGAGAAGGCTCCAGAGAGACCTTCCTGCAGCCTTTTGATATATAAAGGGGCTTACCAGAAAGACAGAGACTTTTTTTACCAGGGCCTGTAGTGACAGGACTGGGGGCAACTGTTTTAAACTGAAAGAGAATAGGTTTAGATTGGATATAAGGAAGGGTGGTGAGATACAGGAACAGGTTGCCAGGAAAAGCTGTGGATGCCCCATCCCTGGAAGTGTTCAAAGTCAGGTTGGACAGGGCTTTGAGAAACATGATCTAGTGAAAGATGTCCTTGGTCATGGCAGGGGGGCTGGAATGGATGATCTTTAAAGGTTGCTTCCAACCCAAACCATTCTATGATTCTAAGAATGTTCCTTTTCCTGGCTCCTGTCTTCTTCAACCCAGTATATGGTATGGCTGGTTCTACACATCTCCTTAGAAGTGGTTACTACCTGTGGCAGCTGTCATGAATATTCTGATGTAACAGTCTCTCTGCAATACTGACAATATGTTTTGTAGCGCACACAGGATCAGTATTAGTGCTTATAGAAACACATTACAAATGTATGGTGGTATGGAGGGTGTCCAGAGGCACTAATAAGATGTAAGAAAGAGTAGCTACTTTGCTCTGGCTTCCCTCTCCTTTTTCATGTGTATGTATTCTCCATATAGCCCTTCCTAAATATTTCTCAGCCTGCTTTCACTTTGTGCATGGAAAACTCAGTGTCTGGTATCTTCTCTCTGCCCCTCTACTTACTCCAGAGTCATGCGTGATATGACATCAAATGTAATCAGACCAGCCTGGTCAAAATTCTCCTTGTAACGGCCCATCTTGATAGCATCCAACCACTCATGGGCATTGCTGAGTGAAGGGAAATCTGGAGGACAGTTGCTCAGGAGAGGCTGAGATGGTCTGCAAAAGAGGCAGGTTCTAAAAACCCAAGTTACCAACATCAGCTGACCACACTAGTAAGGTAAGAGTTATGAGAGAGAGAGAATGCAAACTCTGAAGAGCACAGAAAAGAGAACAATGATATTGTTCTTCATGCCCCGATTCCTAAAGTCCCACCTTGATGCCCTGTTTCTAGACTACCTGTGTTCCCTTTTCTGCCTGAAAACAATCAGCCCAACCCAAGAAACTGATCCTTCCTTCCCATTTTATACTGTCAGGCACATTCTCTTCCTGTTGCCCCAGATCCTTCCGTACTTTCTGTGTCTAGACCTATTAGCTGGGCAAAGAGTTGCACTGAGGAGGTTTCTGAGGCAGAGATGAGACCTTATACCTTTTTACCTTTGTGACTAGCTCTCCACCTCCTAGATGCACTCCTTGGATCAGAAAGTAACCTATGTGACAATGAGTGCGTTGTTTCAGCTCCAACACCCATCAGATAAAAGCACAGCAGTGAAAGGCCAAAGAAATGACTATTTATACACGGCATTTGCTCTTTTCCCCATCATCTGAATCTGTCCCAAAGCTGTAACTCTCTCTATGTACGGTTTTTAGTAAACTGGACATGACTAGGCACTTTTTCCCTCCCCTAGCTGTGGAGTACATTCCACTGAGACAAGGTTTATAATCATGGGGGAAAAAAACCCTCCAGGCCAGCAGGGTGTAATTCTGTCATCAGCCCAACAGCCAAATCTTGGTGCCATTTATTTCTCTAGAGACTTCTGCCCACTGACGTCCTGTCTCTGGTTCCATCAGGCTGCAAAATGCAGTTGGGAAAATATGGGATGCAAGCTGCAGTTCTAATTAGTACAACTAATCTGTAATCTGTAGCTAAGGCTACACATTTCCTTCCCTGCATAAGCTAAGGTCTTCTCTTCCTTCATCACCTCTTGTGATCACACAGTATTGTGTGATCACAGAGTATCTCATGTAGCTGCACCCAGTTGTGTCTCTGCCTTCATTCCCTAAGATCTCTCACTTGTTCATCCTTAGTGCACCTCATCAAGAGACTCCCCTCATATCAAGAGAACCCCCCTCATATTCAGCACTCACAACTCCTCATCACCCATTAAGTCAATCAGGATATACAGTTCTTCCAACCCTCTGCCTCATTTTTTTTCTCCTTCCTATTTGTTTCCAGTCTCAGATGAGAGGGTTGGAAAAAATACTATATAGCCTTATTTACTGGTTTCTTTTCCTCATGATGCCTCTGAGAGACAAGCCTTATTATTTTGCGCTAAATCCTCATCTCACCTGCTGCTGCCAGTGCCAGTGGCTTTGAGGGCAGATGGCTTGCGGATCATTTTATCTAGGGCACTGACTATTTGCTCAAATTTGGGTCTCTGGACCCGCTCCTTCTGCCAGCAGTCAAGCATCAGCAAGTGCAAAACAGTTGGGCACTCCGGGGGTGGTGGCAGGCGATAGTCCTGGTCAATGGCATTAATTACCTGCAGGAAAAGAAAAAAAAAAGCTTTATCACAGCTGGGAAAATAAAAGACAAACATGCCTCAATCACTTGGTGGTGTATGACTTTCTTCTACTTGAATAGGAAGAGAGGCAGATGTACAGGACAGAGAGGCAGATGTACATTCTCACAACTTCTAAAACTTACATCCTGATTGGACATGTCCCAGTAAGGCCTCTCACCATAGGACATCACCTCCCACATGACAATGCCATAGCTCCACACATCACTGGAGGAAGTGAACTTGCGATATTGGACAGCTTCAGGGGCAGTCCAACGGATGGGGATTTTGCAGCCCTAGAAAGCAGTCAGAGAGCAACCAGAATGTTAGTGAGGTAAGGACTATTTATGAGAAAGACATCACTGAACTGATCAGATGCCGGTAGCACAACACAACTCTGAGTGTGGGGTGCCTTGATGCTGTCTTGTAGACATTGTTGGTTTAAATTCAAGCTATGTTCAAGGTTTCCACCTTGTTCTATTGACAAATATAGATGAAAAAAACAGAATCATGCCTCCTTGCTGCTACAAATCCCATGGTAATAGATTTTAACTTTTTTAACTCTTTGCATCATTTGAGAGGTGGCAGATAGTAAAATCCTCCTGAAAGTCACAATCATTTGGAAATCTAAAGCCATTTCAACAATCCCAACCTGCAACACCAAGGACAGATACACTGAGTGGCTAGCATTAACTCCTTCCTCTTTCCATCCTGACTTCTCTGACTGCAGGTATGACCGGCCAGATGAAACATCATTCAGATGATGGTTCTTCAAAACACAGGTATCTAAAACGTTTCACTTGTCAGTGACTGAATTCTTCTTCATCCCCTGCATACCAAATGGTAGTTTCAACCCACCTGTTATACTCCAAACCCTTTTGTAGTATGTATAACAGGGGTCAGAACTTTATAGGCAATAAATTCATTTGATGGTTGGTTTTAAGCCCATAAATATACTTATGCCAGTTATCTTTCTGTAGGAAAAAACCAACTCTTTCCTCAAAGGGTGGTAGTACAGGATTTCACTCTCTCCTTCAGTCCTTTATACTTCTTTTAAGAAGCTAATGAATGGGGAACAATAATGCCTACATCAAGTTAAGAGGTTTGTCCTGTTCACCATCACTCCACAAAGAATGGCACTGAGACTCCATTTCACATAGCAGAGCGGATCAGATACTGTTATTTTTGTTTTTTACTGGTTTGGAATAGATAGCCCACAAGATAGAAGGCTCTACCCCACTCGTCTCAAGATGGACTAAAAAAGGTACACCAAATCAAGGAGGAACACCGGAAAAAATTATAGCTGGCAGCACTGCAGTAACTCACTCCATAGTGGTAACTCACCAGAGCTCCAGTATAAGTGGGATTTGAAGCATCATCCTCCAGAAAGCGGGACAAACCAAAGTCTGACACCTTGCACACAAGGTTACTGTTGACTAAGATGTTACGTGCTGCCAGGTCACGATGCACATAGTTCATGTCTGAAAGGTAGCGCATGCCAGCTGCAATCCCCCGTAGCATTCCCACCAGCTGTAACACACTGAACTGTCCCTCCTTCTGCTGCAAGTGAGGAGGCAAACATAGGCTTTTATGACCAGAGAACATGAAACCAACAAAGAAGACTAACAAAGAGCAAGGTAACAAGGTGGATTTATGAAGTTAGAGAACATACATCTTAACTTCAGCCAAAATCTGAAGGTTCAGGGACAGCAAATAAGAAAGGAGGGTGGGCTTAAAGCAATGAATCTCAAATGAAGTCAGACACTGGTGATCTTTTTCTGAAGGCAAATCTCATCTTGTGGCCATCTCCTCCTTTAGCATCGTAAGCCTAGTCTCATTGACTACTAAGATGGCTAAATGAATGGGAGCAGACAAATCTGCTATTACTGTTTTAAGATCTTTATAATGGGCTCCATGCAATTCTACACAATGGGTTCATGTGCTCTTCAAAAATGTACCTGCCAAAGCATTTGTGGTTGAATTAGCATATGAATCAGCAAAAAAAATGTAGTGAAGCATTTATATTACAAAAAAGGTCTGTATCTTTCATCACTAGAAAAAACACTGACAACTGAGTCCAAAAATAACTACAAGTTTCATTACTTCATTATTGGGGCTGGTCCTGTTTAGCATCTTTATCAATGATCTGGACGAGGGGATCGAGTGCATCCTCAGTAAGTTTGCAGACGACACCAAGCTGGGTGGAAGTGTTGATCTGCTTGAGGGTAGGGAGGCTCTGCAGAGGGATCTGGAC
>JAVKLA010000030.1:162052-172876 GCA_034782735.1 Sagittarius serpentarius | reverse complement strand
CGTGGTTTAGTGGGGGACTTGTCAGTGCTAGGTTAACGATTGGACTAGATGATCTTATAGGTCTTTTCCAATCTAGGTAATTCTATGATTCTATGATTATAATGTTGAAACTTGAAAACATTCATTGGAATAAAGTCTGAAAAACATTATTAGAAAAGCAAACTTTGGTGCATGCACATAAAGAACTGGAAGGCTGTGTACAAAGATAAACAATTTAGTACTGTTTATCATTAATTATTTTAGCTGGAGAAGTCTAAAATAATGAATAAATTTTATATGATGGGTGAACTGTGGAATAGTTTCACCATCTTGGCCCAAAACCACTTACTCTGGTAATTTGCTATTATTTCTATTGCACCTGAAGAGGGCAACTGAGGACTTATAGAGACAGGAGTGAAGAGGAAGGACAGGCAACATTATCAGATCTGAAACTGGTACACAGCAAGATGAAGAGGTAACGGTTGTGGAGACTCTGGTTGTGGTACCCTGAGGAAGGAATCCAGTGATCCATTCTCCATGAACTCTGTGACAATCATGACTGGTCGGCTCTTGGTGACCACACCCTCCAGATGGATGACATTGGGATGCTCAAATTGCCCCATGATGCTGGCCTCGCTCAGGAACTCCCGTCGCTGTTCATCTGTGTAACCTGACTTCAGGGTCTTAATAGCTACTGTGTATTCACGCTTCCCTGGGTGTTTTAGGCGCCCAAAGCATACCTCTCCAAACTCTCCTGTCAGGAAGGGAAGAAACACACCTCAAGTAAGGAAACAGAGCAAAGAATTTTGGTCAGATGCACTATAACATTCTACTGTGGAAGACTCCAGGCGCTGCTTGGAAATAGGGTTACTAAGACTGGATTAAGGTAAAGTTCTTGATGATGGCTCAGGTTGGAGGCTACATCTTCCAGGTTCAAATAAGGATCTCTGAGTCTTCAAAGGGTGTTTTAAACTTGGTTAAGATGAATTTTGGTAAAAATGATGGTTTAGCTATCCTGAGACACTTGATGTACCATGGTTGGGTCCATTTCAGGCCAGTAATGTGCCAGGTCTCAAGGTGAACAAGGTGGCACTTCAAAATCTGCAGATTCTCACACTACCTGATCCAATGACCTCCTCAATCTTGATGAAGGACACATCAATCTCCTTGGCAAATTCTCGAATGGCTTCATTGGGATCTTCATAGGTTGAAGGATCAATGTAATACTTCACTCCAAGTCCTGCAGTGGAGGAGACAGCCCAAAACATCACCAGAATCAAACCCTGAAAGACATGGGTGTTAATGAATCCTGAAAAGAGACAGGCCCTTGCCATCTGTTGCTCAAGAACTCTTACCTCGTGCACTGATATACTGCTGCAGGCGGTCTGTGTATGGAGTCTCTCGCCTTTTACTGCAGGACATAAAGGAAAGGAAAGTCAAAACACACACAAGAGTCTCTCACAGGATGTTGGGGTAGGCTTCTCAATGCAAGACTCAGAGAATCCTTGAATTTAGGGATAGAAGATGGGTGTTAAGATCCTGCCCATCTCTTGGTAACCGGTGCATGATTATTTTCTAGGTGGTAGTTTTTACACCACTGTTTGCATCCTCACTTTAGATATGACAAATGATAAGGCCTCCAGCACTATGCTGAAAAAAAATATTACAGTTTAACATCACTGTCTTGGAAGTTTTCTTCCTATTCAGGCTAAAATTGCATTTTAATTTCATATAATTACAACAAATTATTCTTTTCAATACTAATCTAAGCCATCTCCTGTGATGCCTTTTAAGTTCTTCAATAACATTCTCTAAGAGCCATTTACTCTATGCTTAATTTGTATAAATTTCCCCCAAATATTAATTCTTCTTTATTTTTCCTCCTAGTCTCTTAGCAGCATTTACTTTGACTATTCTTTTCATAAGTATGGTACCCAAAACCAACCACACAGAGCCAGGAGGACAGAAATCTGTTCCATTATGTGATTTTTGCATGTGCAGATCAAAATAGCTATGGTTTTTATTATTGAAATATTTACTGCATATATGCATCTAATTTCCAGCAATCATAGAAACTTCTCAGCACAGGCATTTCTCAGATTTCATTCTCCTCTTAAATGCGTGTGATTCAACAATTCTTTTCCCCACATGATCTAGTTGTGTTACAAGTTTCATGCTGTTCTTGGTTTGCTCTAAACATATTTTCCATCTTCAAGACACCTCCTTTGTTCCCAATAGTTTTCATTTTTTTTTTTTCCAAAATGTACAATTCATGCTAGTTTACAATCTTTTCTAAATCATATTGATTAGACTAGATTGTAACTCAAACCCTATGGTATCCTGTAGTATCCCTGCTGTATCCATGGATTTCTGTCAGCTCATATGTTTTGCTGTTTTAGCACAAGACCTTCTAGCTGCTGATTCAATTAGCATCTGAAGACAAAGTATCATGAAACATTATGTTACCTTTCTTTACAAACATAACTGATTCTGCCACTCTAACAGGTAACTGTGTATTATTCTTACTTGTCAGGCTTATCTCCGCTAAGACTGCAAAACCACAGATCTACCTTCAAAATCTGTTCTGTTGTGGAAAGAAATAGGCTTTACTGGGTGCCTATATGTAAGAGACCTAAATCTGCTGTGGCATCTGAAAGTCAGGTCTACATTCATGTTTTTTTTTTTTTAGGTTATCTGACATACCAATGGTTTTCCATCATAAAAAAAATAATAGCTAAAATAGGTGTTTCACACTATATATTACCTGGAAAATGTGGACCAACAATTTACAAAAACAAGTTAAAATTATAGCATTTGACTCTACATACAGTCAACCTTTTAAAGAACTAATAATTTCATGTAGTGTTCCTCATTTCCTACATCTTCAAACTTGCTTTTCTTACAAAGGACAAATTTAAAATAGAAATTTGGTATCTCCACTTTTTCTGAACCACTGTCTATTATTTGCACATGACCCTTCAAGTATAAATGAATCTATTTTTTATGATGTTTCCTTTTATGCAGATACATTTACAGAAACCCATTAATGTCTTTCCCCAACACAGTTTTGGTAATATTAATTTATTCTGGGTTTGGTTTATTTTTTTTAGAAAAATATAGGCTTTATTGAGTTGTGCACATAATACCACATTTCCAGCTGTAACAAGAAATTATATTTTTAACAGTTCAGAGCTACAAACGGAGGCAACAATGCAAATATAACAATACTTGATAATTCTTTTCTTTCCAAAGAAAAATATTAAAAGACAATATACACAGAAGGAGAAAACAAATGTAGAAAAGAGACAAGAACAAAAAAGAAATAACTAAAACTAGATGTCACTTTCTAAAGTTAAGTAGTTTATACATTTTTTTAGGTCAGCAGAAAAAGCTAAGAAGTCCTTCTTGTGCAGAGGCAGAGTAGAGCAAAGATACAGAAATCCATTACTGACGTTCTAGGGGATTAAGTTCAAAGCTCAGTAAATTCAAGGAGTGGGTAATGACTGTTTCTTTTCTTCAAATAACAAAACCCCCATTGTTTACCTCTACAAAAGTAGTGACCCTACTTTTCTCTCTCTTTAAAATTTCTGTCCTTCTTTTTTACCATAACAGATTAGCTCTACAGTGACTTATCTGCCCTTTTTTCTTTCCAAAATGGGAAGCGGTATTTGCTTTCTTTAACCTGTATTTTATGAGTTAGTGTTCCATGGAACTACTGGGGTTGTACAGATTTTATTCTTCAGCAAAAGAGCTATTGTCTCTTGGTCCTTGGTTAAAGGGTATTTATTACTTTCTAAATAAGTGGAACTACTTATTCTACCAGTCCTTCTTCACTACATTGTTTCATTCTCCACTTGCTTGCCTAAAATGCAATTTACAGTCCTTTCTCTACAGTGATGCATTTAAATGCCTTTTGAGCACCAGTTTTAAAATGCTTCCCTTGTGTTCATATTGCTAACTAGCCAAATATCAGCTAAGTACACAAGCTGTTTACCAAAGGAGAGGCTCCTCAGGTAGGAGTAATGGGGCAGGATCTTTCCTTAATTAAAAAAATGGCATCTCAAGGACATCTGGATAAATGTAGATCAGGCTGTTTCTCTTGGGACGGGGTTATGTAGCAGGGGTAAGAAAGTTCCACTGTCTGCAGTGCACATGAGCAGGTCAAGGAATTCACCTCTTGAAGATGATGGCAAGGATGGCAATGGCAGCAATTACCAAGAAGGCTAGACCACCGAGCGCTGAGCCCACGATAAGCGGCAGTCGGTCCTGCACCATCTCCGAGCGCTCCCCTAGCAAGGAAGACACATGCATACACACACAAATGCAGAGGACAGGAACTGTTAGAGTATCCCTTCTACTCAACTAGGTCTCACCCATAATTCCATTCCTACCAGCCCTTTGCTTCCCAGGCTAGTCCTGGCAGTTCAACAAATGCTTGACTTGGTTATCCCTTTACCCCTTCCGTCACTGCGCTTCTCCAGTGCCTTCCTTCCTACTTCTGAAAAGCCAGTGCTCCCTCTGAATTCACTTTTCCTTCCCCTGGTCCACTGACATCTGACTAGCCACTTAAGTATAGGCTAGCTCTACACCTGGGCTTTGATCCCATTGTACCCTATTGATTTAGCTTGTAGATGACATACATGAGTACCTTTGACGCAGACCAAGGAGTATCACAAGGTAATACGCTGCTCTCTGCATGAATAGATGGTGTTACTGCTGGAAGGCAAGCTTCTGGGTGTATGTCCTGTGTCCCACCTGTCTTTAAGACTTTCACAGAGCATTCAGCTGTAAGATGTCCTGTGGCAGCTGGAGACCAAACTACAGCAGTGTATAGTGCTATGTACTGTAATACCCTCCTAAAGAGTCCTACAGACACACTCTGCTCCTGCTGGTCAGAGATGCAGCAGCAACAAACAGTAGGACCGGGGAATATGGCAGTAGCATAAACAATATGCTCTGACACCATGAAGCTTCTCTGAGTGAACAAATCTGCATATGCAAATTATGATATACAGAAATACAAGTTGACTAGGAGTGTCTGGTAGCAGTCCTCCAGAGGACAAGCTAATACACTCAGGGACACACCCAAGTGAAAGACGGTCCTGTGCAGATCTGAGTACAAAATGCTAGCACTTACCTCCCATTAAAGTCTGGAAATACATCTTTCCACTGTATGGGCCATAGCCCACTGCTGTTCTAGCTCGTACTTGGAAGGCATAGATCTTGCCTGGGCTCAGATTTGATATGGTGGCCATGTTGGTTTCACTAGTCAAGGTGAATGAATTATCCTCATCTTCTGCCTGTGAATGTCAGTGACCAGAAAGGCATGTGAGAATTCTGCCCATCCCGCTCACTCTCCTCATCAAGGAATGCTAGTTTCCATGTCGGCCCAATATTATTTCAATCTGTTACAAAGGCCTCCCAACCACAACTGCCTTTCCAGACCTGGCTTCCTCGCACACTACTCGTTGTTCCTCATGGCTGCTTTTCATTCCCTTAGGCCTGGGCTTCCCACAAAGCTCTGCCAAAGACACTCCGTCCTGACTTAAACAAGAGTGAGAGACAAAACTACCTTGTCCTGTGGTTCCTTGCTAAGTATATCAATAAAAAATCCAGGAAGCTGCTAGAAGTTATTACAAATAGCAAGCCCTTTTACTGCTAGAACAACAGTAGTCCTGCACAATCCTGCAAAAATGTTTATGTGAAAGATCAAGAATATGGAATGGGAGCTTTTCTGAACAGCCCTATGTACTTCTTCCCCTCAAATCAGCTGGATTAGGAGTCATGAAAGATGTGAACAGAGAACAACTTCATATTTGGCACCCTGTAATTCCAGCACATAAAGAGGTAACTCATATCCGCCACTTAGTGAATGAAACAGTGCACTCCACCTCCCAAAATTTCTTCGAGATGTCTGTCTAGGCATAAATGGGGACACAGGACTTCCCTCCACAAACACATGACAGAATGTTGCAGCGAGTCCAATTCCAATATATACATTTGGAAACTTAAGCTCCTTTCACTGTTACTGTGTCAGCTGGTGCTAAACTTACTAGCTTGTTAGCCACAGCTTTTTAGCTCAGCTACAAGTATCTTCTCTTTTTATTTGCACTGTCCCTAGATGGTTCCAAGTTGGGAACGCAAATGGACTGATGTTAGATGAAGTGTATATTATGAACTTCTGGTTTTGCTACAGCTTGTTCTTCCCGGATAATTGCAACATTTTTCTCCACCTCATCCATCCTGATCCAGGGGTGCATCTCCCAGAAAAAAGATTTCCCTGTTCTCTTTTGCGTCACAGCTATACAACAATCAGCACCACATCACTTTCTGCTCACCTTGTCAAAGTAGCGTAGCTGGTAATCCAGGATGATGCCATTGGGCTGGTCTGGCTGAGGCCATGACAGTGTGATGCTATTGGTAGTACGACTCACCTGATGCATCATAGGGACAGCAGAGGGGACTGGAATAAAAGAAAGGAAGGAGAGATTGCAAGGGGATAAGCTTAACAATGAACTGTAATTGAATATTCATTATGATGAGTTAACAAGTTAGGTTAGCTCTTCCTTTAATTTCCCTTAATTTGCATTATGAAGTACTTTATAAAATAACCAGAAGAAATCCAGGCACAATTCTACTCTACTGGGAGATACAGTCACTGACAAATTGGACAGAAAGAAAATGAAGAAACCCACATCCAGCTGATCATATACAGGAATTATGAAATGAACTATATTGCTGCTGGAACATTATTCTGATCTTCAAATCTACAATTTTTACATGCAAGATGACAAGGTGTTCAGTGCCACTTGCCTTGTTCTAGAATCACGTTTGGACAAACAATATGATAGTAGTCAGAGCAAAAGCAGAGCACACTACCTCTCTTCTGCTTCTCCCCTAGATTATAGTTCTTTTCCTGGGGAAAAAAATCAAGTGCAGGCTATCAGAATAATGGAGGCCTTTCACTACCAGATCACAGTTGCAATCCAGAAGGCAGAGGCAGATGAGAACACTGACACATTAAGGAACAGACTTTGAAGAAATGCTCCGTTCAGTGGTCCCAGTTCAGTTGCAGATCACAGAGAGCGAAAGCATCTCATTTTCATAGCCTGATATGCAGCCTTGTGTTCAGACTAGCTCCTGGATCTCAGGCCAATCCCTGTCAGGACTGTTGCCCAGATGTCAAAACTACCACTGTATTTGAGACCCTCAGTTCCTCTGTGGGCCATTGAACCACAGAAGTCCAGTCTGAATGGGCTTCTAACTAGCACTAATGCCTGGAACCACAACCTAAAGGTCCCTGTCAAGTGTGCATGTCTGGAAGATTCACATATAGTTTTTCTGTCTGTTCTTAAATAGCTTGCTAAGTTTCTGACTTTTGGTGAACAGGCCAGCCTGGTATAATACCTAGATGGAGCTGTTAGCTCTCTTGATTCCATTATGATATTAAGTGCCTATAGCATGTGTCGGTTATTAATTACTGTGGGAAAATGTCAACTTCCCTTTATGTAGAAATCAAGGATCTGGACAGCAAACACAAAAGAGGGCTTTGGAAGCATGAATCTAAACCACACAGCAAGCAAGAACTTGTGTCTACCAATTCTGGAAATCTTTTGATTGCCTATTCTAAAAGTCTGAAGTTCAGTTCAAGACTTTGCAACTTGTGTAATTGCCATTACTTCTCACTAACTTGAAACTCATTAAGTCAGCAGGAAAGAAACAAAATATTATCTTGAATATAATATGATTAATGATTTCAAACACTGTTCACTGAACTAAAATTATATTACAATGAGAAACAATCCAAGCCACTATTTGAGGTAGTTTTGCTTTTAATTTTTTGTCTTCCTAGAGGCACCATTCACATGTTCTGAAGACAACAAAAGTACGGAACATCTATTTAATAGCAAGCTCTTTCGTAGTTAGTTCTTCTAAAAAATGTCGTCAGAGCAGGAAGGGAGATTAATGGTTGTTAAAGTCACTTGCATGCAAAGCTTTCTGGAGAATGAAATCCACTTCTACAAAAAACACCCATGAATTTATACATACATACACAAATGCACACTCTCCAGGTTCATGCAAAAACTAAGAGTATGAGTTTCTTCTTAGGAAGAGATTTCCGAGCAAAAATTTCAGGATAATTTCAGGATAAATCTTTCAGCCTGCCAGCTGTCTGTCCACAAACTCTTCTCAAGTTTTGCTTTCTCTCTGCAAGCAAAATGTCACATTGCCAAGAAACCTCCAGGTAGGCAGCTAGGGAACCCTCATTTTCCTAATGGAAGTAACATTTTCAGCAACATTTAAATTTTCCAGAAAAAGCGTGCCAATGAAAAGCTGCCACCTAACTCTACTGGTTTTACACAATAGACATAAACTTCCTTGATGTGAGAAATGAAGCAGAGACATTTGGCAAATGATCAAAACCTGCAGAACAGCATTTTCTTCCATCATTAATTGTGAAAAAGATAAAAGGATTGTTTTTAATAACAAGATAAAATTATTCTGAAAGACATAATTCAAATGGGTTCCAAACAGCTCAGGCAAGTGGGAACCAGTTAAAAATGTAAATGAAACAAAAATGTAAGAGTATAAGCAATAAAATGCTTTCTCTCATCCTTACTCCTTTTATTTCTTACAATTGTTTGTCTTTCAAACAAGATTGCACAACTACTTCACCTACTAATGACAATGTGGAGACAAGGATGGAAAACAGTAGCAATTAACCAAGACCATATGTAGCATTTGAGACACAAATGAGTAACACTGTATTCAAATGATAATGTGAGGAGAATGGGATAATTGGTCAGTTAACATTTGATCAAGACAGATTCCGCCACATTTTAATACTGTGAAAAGTTTAATTTTCTTTTGATGGGTCATTAACCACACACAAGGAGAGGTGCAAACCTAAATACACAGCTATACTGCCAGGGAAGAACCTACTTCCTTCTAGTTTCGAATGAAGATTTTGCAGACTGATTGAAGTTAAATCCCCCCTCCATTCCTGCCCTCCCACCTCTTTTCATTCCTCTCCTTCCCACATCCAACAGTTATTCTTGCCACCCTTCTCATTTCTTTCCAATCCACAATTCTTCTCCTATCTGGAAGGAATACTCAAAGTCAACTAGCAACGTTTGACCCGTATTTTAGTTAAAACATATCCATTCTGATGTTAATACATACATTCAATTTTCAGCTACCCATCAACAGGTTATCTTTCACCAACGGTACAAAGACCTGAGCTGGCACTGTGCAGAGTACGTTTAGGCACATCAAAATCTGCACCAGAACAATGATGATGATAAACGCTGCTTTACTCGGGCGGTATGCAGAAACAGGTTACAAGTTTCTAGTAACTAGCGGAATTAGAAATGTTGGGAAACATAAGAAAAATATCACTGGAGTGGCTTTGCCCAGAGTTATACTATGTGCATCTCTTGACCATGTGCTGCAGCATTTTAGAATGTCCCTATTATCCAGGTATGTCCATCACTCAGGGTAATTGGGTGGTGGTGGTGAGGATGCCCACAATAATGCAGTCTGCTGCATTAAAAATAGTCATTTCGGTGGTACGTACATAATAAGCAGATACTACTTAAGGCAAAAGCCGAAACCAGTAAAAATGCTCAGTAATAAAAATAGCTATGAATCAACACAAGACAGGTTGTCCTTAATCTACCTCTCTGAGACAGAGTTCAGATTTTGATACATGTGTTTGCCTCTCTTTTAAGGACAAAACTTACAAAACACTGGCCAGGGAACTCTCCCACCACTTCAAGTAGAAGAGATATCTAGATTTGTCCTTTGAAAAATTTCATACTAAGGCGATGTGAATACTGATACTAAAGGTGATGTGAAACGTATTTGTGGGTGGAGTAAGTATATATTTCCTGTCATTAGTGTATGATAAAGTTACTCTCCCAGTGTTAATGAATTAGGAAATATAAAGTTCAAGGTTTTACATCTTAACACAACACCCAACAACAACCACCCTACTTCTGCTGCCACAGAAGTGCTAGATGAGTATTTTCCTTTGTATGCATGCTGACTATTAAGAATGTTTATAACAGAATACTGCTTTCAAAGCTTGTTTCATGTATATACGTGTCCAGTTCTATGTTGATTTGCCACTTTTATTCATTTTGATCTGTTCACATGGATTTTATAAATGGAGACATGTTAGGTCTGTGTCTAATGACAGCTGAAACCACCAGGCCTGATTCAATCCAATCTGGGCAGTTGGACTAGACGATTGTTGTAGGTCACTTCCAATTAAACTATTCTATTCTACTCTACTCTATTCTGTTCTATTCTATTGAATTCTAATTATTCACCGGGTGCAAACAACTTGTTGTGAGATCAGACGTCTAAGGAAGATGGAAAAAGGACTGCTTTTTTTATACTATTGATAAAATAGCAAATGTATGGAAAATTCTTGCACATATAAAACCTAATCAAAGCTACAAAGCAGTCCAAACAGCAGTTTAATACAGCAACCAGATTCTATTTTTGGTGGGCTGTCAGTTGCAACTCTTATACATGGCGGGACAAAGTTTTCATGTTAGAACACAGGGGTGGATTTAAGATATTTTGAGTACCTTGAAAATGCTACATTCTCTGAGTTATGAATGTTTGACAAGTTTCTGCTGTTTTCTAATAAAGCTGATGTCCTTGACTGTAGTATCTGCTTAGACCAGCAACATATGCCTGCAAGCCTAAAAATCTACCTAAAGCAACAGACTAGGTAAGGAAGGAAGGTGAAAGAAGTGCAGACTAGTATAACGGTACATGGTGATCCCCACTTACGCAAAACACAGCCAAGTGCCATTCTCAGTAGACCACAAC
>JAVKLA010000030.1:102814-133390 GCA_034782735.1 Sagittarius serpentarius | reverse complement strand
CCAACTGAAATATTCTATTCTATTCTATTCTATTCTATTCTATTCTATTCTATTCTATTCTATTCTATTCTATTCTACTCTACTCTATTCTATTTAGTCTGTGTGGAGGGATGGGTGGAGACCTCATGAGTATTTCTGAAGGAGGCTGGAAGGAAGAGGGTAAGGAGGTGGCGTTAGTATCCCACTCAGTATCCTCCTCTCTTAACAATTTGGCTTTGCACAACATACTGTGTTCAAATTGTTCATATGTACAAAATCCATAAAACAAGTCTCACTGGTTCCAGTTTCCCTTTCTTCATCAGATGCATGCATGGTTTCCTAGAAGAGGTGCAGTCAAGAAGAGGACAAAGGAAATACTTACCCCATCAGAAGGGTGGGTGGTCCAGCCAATCTCTGAGGTCTCTCCAGTTGTATCCAGAAGTATTTCTGTTTATATTTAAAAAAAATTAAATAAAAAAAGGTATTTTGTTCTTTTCCAAGTCAGGCTAAAATCTTATCTGTCCCTCACAATATTGTCTGTGAAAAAATTCCCCCCCAAACATGCCTTGTAGAGGGCTTCTACACACTCAGAATATACATTCATGTTTTGAGATTAAATATGACAGGCTACGTCCATACTAGTAAATTAAGCAGGGCCAAGACAGGGGTAGAGGCACTGGGCACATAACCATGATAACTCATGGTTAGCAAGTTGCTTGGCAACATTCTGGCCAGACAAAAGCTTTCCCAGGCAAAGTGTAAGCACACTGACAGCATGGAGCAGTTATCATAACGAGCAGTACAGATGAGGCCACCCTCTTTTTGGAAAGAAAAGGGTGGGACAGAGAGACGAGTTATATGAATGCATGCCAGTCTCCTCAGGACCATGGCTGCCCATTTTATTTGCAGGTGTAAACATGGACACAAGGACAAGACGCTTTTGTTTCCAGCTCTGGAATCAAGTATCTGTGGGAGTTCAGGATGATGACCCAGGTGATCCTGTAACAGATTCACTTTGTTCTGGATCTGGGCATTAGGCTGCAAGCCTGTGTACAAGTCCCAGTTTTATCAGAAAATCAGTATTAAATAGACTCTTGCATTATAATGCTCAGGAGCAGGGTACACGCAGAACTTCACAGGTGTAGTTTATTCCCACAACTAGTCTGCATTTCCATTGTTACTGAATCTACCACTGGAGACAGGTACTAGACTTGACTGCTCTTGGAGATGTTTTTCTCTGTTCAGGTACAAAGAAATACAGAAGAGATTGTGACAGTGCAAGCTATACACATAGTATTCTCCAAAAGTGAATGTCAAGGTCTGAGACCAACCTGGAAGTTACTGGTATGCAAGCTTGTGTGCTTTTCTGTGTACATTTATAATGAGGACATAGGGGAAGAAAAAGACTCCATCAAATAGGTATTTACATGTGTTGATAAATACTGTGCAAATTGACTGTTTTTTCTTAAATTCTGGGAAGTCAATCTCTTTTGTTTGCTTATTTTAATTTTCATTTCTCTATCTTGTTACTTTGTTAAAAAAAAACCAAACAAAAAACAAACAGAAAAAAACAAAACCCAACAGCAACATCCAGCTTATTTACAAACAGGATTCATTATTCCCCTTGCAAAGGTGTAATGATAAGATTGTCCCATGTTTTATGCAGGAGAGATCCTCAAAAGTTTCTGTTTCCAAATTATGGATTGCTGACTTCACTATCCCTATCAGTGCTCTTGGGGATTCACTCCACCTTAATCAGGAGAAAGGAAAGACTAGACTCATCCTAAGGCAGACATGATCAAGTGAGTAAGTTTACCCAGACCTCAGGCTTCATCGACGTCCCCGAACCAACGTATCCTATATTCCTGCAGGAGATTATATGTTTCTTAGACCTCCCTGAGGAGCCGATGCAGTTCCCTGCTTCAAAAGCAGTGCAAAATACCTGGGCTGGCTTGCCAGAACTGGAAAGAGCTACTGGTTACACCTTAAGCACAACCTCACTACGATTACCTAACAGACCTCAGGAAATGTTGAGCAGCTTGGTACTCAAGGATAGCTCACCTCAGATGGCTATTCTGAGTGGCAAAACATCTGTGAAAGGCCTATGCCTCCTTGAGGCGTAGTCTTCCCCTGGGCTGTCCTGGCAGCAGAGGGACTTGGCATTCCCCCATGCACATTACTGTCTCACGTTGCACAGTCTGGCACAGGGGTTGCACTCTGCCATGTCTGTACTTTGCCACTGGGTTCCCAAACATGGCTTTGATATGCTGGAATAATACACAAGGTAATTTTTCAACAAAGAACAAAGTTTTTTTCTAATCAGGTCTGAGTCACCCATTTACCAAAGTACAGTGCGACTACCCCATGGAAACTCTAGGAGAAAATAAGAGAAACGTTAATCAGGGCATGGAAAGACAGATAAAAAGTGAGAAAGGAAAGGAGAAAGGAAGGAAAAAAGGAAGACCCGGGGAACTACAGGCCAGTCTCTCTCATCTCTGTGCCCAGCGAAGTCATGGAGCACATCCTCCTGGAAACTATGCTAAAACACATGGAAAGTAAGGAGGTGATTGGTGACAGCCAACATGGCTTCACTAAGGGCAAATTGTGCCTGACAAATTTGGTGGCCTTCTATGACGGGGTTACAGCATTGGTGGAGAACAGAAGAGCAACTGACATCATCCACCTGGACTTGTGCAAAGTGTTTGACACTGGCCCACACAACACCCTTGTCTCTAAATTGGAGAGACATGGATTTGACAGATGGACCACTTGGTGGATAAGGGATTGGCTGGATGGTCGCACTCAAAAGAGTCACGGTCAACGGCTCAATGTCCAAGTGGAGACCAGTGATGAGTAGCGTTCCTCAGGGGTCAGTACTGGGACCGGTGCTGTTTTAACATCTTTGTTGGCAACACGGACAGCGGGATTGAGTGAACCCTCAGCAAGTTTGCCAATGACACCAAGCTGTGTGGTGCGGTCGACACGCTGCAGGGAAGGGATGCCATCCAGAGGGACCTTGATAGGCTTGAGAGGTGGGCCTGTGCAAACTTCATGAAGTTCAACAAGGCCAAGTGCAAGGTCCTGCACATGGGTCGGGGCAATCCCAAGCACAGATACAGGCTGGGGGATGAGTGGATTGAGAGCAGCCCTGTGGAGAAGGACTTGGGGGTGTTGATTGATGGGAAGCTTGACATGACCCAGCAATGTGCATTTGCAGCTCAGAAAGCCAATCACATTCTGGGCTGCATCAAAAGAAACGTGACTAGCAGGTCAAGGGAGGTGATTCTCCCTCTCTACTCCACTCTCATGAGACTCCACCTGGAGTACTGCCTTCAGCTCTGGGGCCCCTAACATAAGAAGGACATGGACCTGTTAGAGTGAGTCCAGAGGAGGACCACAAAGACAATCAGGGGGCTGGAGCACGTCTCCTATGAAGATAAGCTGAGAGAGTTGGGGTTGTTCAGCCTGGAGAAGAGAAGGCTCCAGGAAGACCTTATAGCAGCCTTGCAGTACCTAAAGGGGGCTTACAAGAAAGCCAGGGAGGGGCTTTTTACAAGGGCATGTAGTGATAGGACAAGGGGTAATGGCTTTAAATTGAAAGAGGGTAGATTTAGATTATATGTAAGTAAGAATTTCTTTACTGTGAGGGTGGTGAGGCACTGGTGCAGGTTGCCCAGAAAGGCTGCGGATGCCCCATCCATGGAAATGTTCAAGGCCAGGCTGGATGGGGTTTTGAGCAACCTGGTCTACTGGAAGGTGTCCCTGCCCATGGCAAGGGGGGTTGGAACTAAATGATCTTTAAGGTCCCTTCCAACCCAAACCATTCTATGACTCTATGATTCTATTATGAGAAAAGAGAAAATAGACAAGACTTGCTCAGCAGCCTGGGCTCTGCCACAACAAGCAGGAAGCATATTCTCTAGATGGCTTCTCACCAGTGAGCAAGGTAATCTTTATCAAACACATGAATATTTCACAGGCAAACAGATACAGGCAGCCTGAAGCAGACACAACTGTCCCTCTCACAGTGAGTATTTTAAGTCAGGAAGCATTAGAAAAATAAGAAAAGTACACAAGAATATTGTGTGCATAAATCTCATTTGGTGACCTGTGGTCAAAAGTCCCTATTTTTCTTCATTTTCTCCCTCTCCTACTGGTTGTATGCCTTGAATCAGATCTGCAGTCACACTAGCTGCACGTACACTCAAATCTAACAAGACGTTAGACTACTCTGTAATTCTGAGGACAACAGGCACAGTATGGTTCATGTTCCCATGGCTAAGAACTTCAGCCCCGCAGAAGTGCATGGTTGCATCCAAACCATCTCTCAGGAATGGTCCTCGGTCCATCCTAACCTCTGACCTATGCTTAGCCACTGTTCAGGAGAAGGTTAGGTGACATGGGCCAAACCCATGACTGCTAGTAATTTAACAGTATGAATGACTACATACCAGTGTACTGGTATAAGCCTTCACTTTGCCACTTTATTAGTACTGATGCCGCATTCCACATTCTCAGTGTGCTGGGCCCCACCAGTATTCTGCTGCTCTTCAGTGCAGACAGCAATAATCTGTTCAGTTGAATTTACCAACCTGGAAGAAAAATGGTTTGCACCCTTTCTGTCTTGCTCAAAATCAAGGGTCTTGCAAGATCAGATCAGACCCAGGCCCAGAACAGTCCATGATGCTGCTAGAGACAATGCTTACTGAGGTGACCTCAAGAGTATCAACAGAACAATAATCCACTCGGGATTAAAAATGAGGAAAAATCAAGGTATTTGAGCAATCTAGAGGCTTTTAAACACATGAAATGATGACAATTCTTCTTTGACTCCTGCTTTAATCTTACATTTTTGAAGAATGAGATTCTAATTTCTTATTAAGACTGTTATTTTAGTTCAAAGAAGAGAAAAACAGCAGATGAGAGGTTCTGCTGTATTTGTCTTCCCTAAACTAAAATAACCCACCATCTTTTATAGCAGAGTCAAGTAGATTCATTACATTCTTCGCAAAACAGAATTCAGAATTAACTACACTCTCATTTCAGTGTCCTCTGTTCTTGCTGGCCAGAAAGGGTGAAAAAAAATCCCAAAGACTTATGCTAGTACCAGCATATACTTACACCACAAACCAATCTCTTGGGCTGCACTATACTATAATGTCAACATCAAGATCAGCTGGGCAGAGACTGGAAGTTGGGAAGTTGCTATTACAGATCAGGCTGTTCAGAATAGGCATGTTAATAGTTTTCAGATTTTGGTTAGCCTATACTTTCAAGCAAGATGCTGTAATGCTTGTGTTACAAGCAAAATGTTCCCCTGATGCAAGAGGATGCAATTCACCCAAGGATGATTGACCCTTGGACAACCTTCATGAAGGCAGAGATGGCCTAACAGCTTTCTGGATTGCAGAGATGGCCTAACAGCTTTCTAGATTGAAGAACACTTGTCCTCAGTGTCTTAACAGTGGAGTGGTGCAAGAGGGAATTATACAACCCAAGTCTAGGCAAACTATAGAAGAGAGCTGATCCTGAGAAGACAGCAAAAGAATCCCTTAACATGTGGCATGAGAAGCTGGTGCTAAGAATGATCAGACGATAGAATCACAGAATGAAACAAGCTGGAAGTGAGGTATAGAGGTCATCTTGATTAACACCCCTCTCAAGGCCAGCCTAAATTACAGTGAGTTGCTCAAGGCCTTTCCAGTTGAATTCTGAATATATCCAAATGCACACATACATCGGTAGATAAGGCAAAGGGCACTAGGGTAAAAGGTAACATTCAGAGAGTTTGCTTTGCTATGCAGCTGAATGTCCCAAGCAGCAAAGCTTGGCTTAACAGACTTCTTGAAAAGAACTGAAATATTACTGGGCTTATTCTGCCTTGTATGATCACACCTTGAACATGAACAAGTAGGAAGACTGCAAATGCTCTCTAAGAGGGTTGGAAAGAGAAAGCATTCTCTGGACTCATGCAAAAATACTGTTAGGGGTTTCCAAATCCAGTAACCTCACATAAGCAAGGCTGCTGCAGCTCCATGTCCCCAGGTTCAACCAACAGCAAGGTCGAGTGGGTATTCCCAATAGGCACACACACAAACACATGTAGGCACTGCACATGTACAAATGGCCAGCCACAAAGATCAATACAGACAGAAACACTCACCAGTCACGCAAACAGAAAGAGCACCACCAATGGCCTCATCCTGCTCCCCTTTCTGGCTGGTCAGGATGAAGGTCTGTTAGTGGGAAATATATATGCATTTATATACAATATGGATCCCTGCAATAACTGTCCTTAAACATTCAGTCTCCAGTAGCTGCCCTCTGTATCTGTGGTCTCCCCATTTGCTGGCACCTGCACATATAAGCACCTGAAGCTTGCAGCCCCATGCCTGTTCCTAGTATTCAGACACCCTAACTCACTGACAGATCCCTTCACACACACACACACACACACAGAGGCACACTATTGATCCTCTACTAACTGGTTTTAGGCGTGCAGTCTACCCAGTAACTGGCCCTGGATTCTTGTTCTCCTAGGTTGCTGGCACTTGGACATGTGAGCCCCCAAGGCCTGCAGACAGTTGCTGTAGTGTTGCTCCACTCCACAGAACCCCCACTTACGCATACAAACACACGCAGAGGCACACACACTATGGATTCGTCCAGTAACTGGCCTTAGACACTCAGCATAGCCAGGAGGTGGCCCTTGGATTGTCTTGTCTCCAGTTGCACAGAGATGCACAATATACAGACAGGACTCTCAAAGAACCCTGAGCACTTACGGTCTCCCCAACAGTTGGCCTGGACTGCCTGATCCCCTCAGAAGATGGCTCCTCCAGCTGTCTCACTCACAGAGACACACACATACAAACAGGCGTCTCATTCATCCCCCAGGCTCTCTGGTCTCTCCCTGGTTTCCCAACCCATTTACGCTACTAACCAGCTAGTCTGGCTTGCTATTTCCTAGAGATCACAGACTCACTCATATAAGCTCACTCCCTCCAGTTGCTGGCATCACAGATGCACAGATCCTATGACCTGTAGTCCAACTTGAGTTCCTGGCACTTGATTTTCATCCATTCCAGGCTCTCCAGTTGCTGGCAGCACTGACACACGGGTCCCTATGACCTGTGGTTCAGCTCCAGCTGCTGGCATTTAAATGTCCACATACACACATACACACAAAATAAAGCCCCCTCACGCAGGTAACTAGTGAAAAATTGAATTTAATAACAAGATAGCATAGACTCTGGTGATCAGGTGCAGGTCAAGGCCTCACAGGTGTACGACCTGCAGCCTGTTTACACATGACTGGCCCCGATCTCTCTATTTTCTCACACCCGATCCTCCCCAAAACCACCTTGATCCTTCCCTTTTCCCACCTATGGTTCCTCCCCTAAACAACCCACAGTAAAATTTGCAGAAGCCCCAAATGATCTACCCTACATCCTGTAGTAAGTCCCATGCCCCTCTCAGCAGTCTGCAAGGTGTTCCAGAGAGCATTTCCATTGACTTATCTTAATGGGTTCCATTCCCACTTACTGGGCTGATCACACTCCCGTGATAGCCCTAGGAGAAGCCGGGTCACGGTGCTTATTTCTTTGTCAGGTTATTAGGTTTTCCCTGCCTTTCACTGTTCCTCTGTGCTCCTTTGAGTGTGGGGAGAGGAGTCTTGTATCATGCAACTGAACAAATATATGGGGGCTATCACTTGGAGACAGAATATGGTGAAACCTTTGGGAAGCCTTAAATATGCTAGAACTTCTTCCACAACTAAACAGCTATTGTGGTGAAGTAAATAATGTATCAATGGCTAGTGACATACACTACTGTAACAAGTATTTTATTTTTCAAGAATGAGTTGATGAAACAAGTAAAAAACCAAACAAAAATAGCCAAAAAATCCCACTTGTTCCTAACTACTCAATACAAAGCTTGCTGTTATTTTTTAACAAAAAATGTCTTTTTTACAGTTCAGCTATGACTTAACATGAAAAAAAAAGCTACAGAGTTATAAAATATGCCTCCTAATATAACAGAATCTATACAAAACCAACCTATATGAGACAAAGGAGTTTGATTTTTTTCTTTGATAAATCCATATTGTGAAGTCATTCCTGCAATGAATGTTCCTGTATTAATTCTGTACTCTAATGCAATTAATGAAAAAAGCTATTTGGAGCCAACGGGACATGTATTTAGTGAGTTCCATGAAGTGTAATACTTTTTAACTACTTATGTCAGAGCAAAATGCTGATACTATCAGAACATCAAAGTTGTCATCCACATGGAGGAATTCTCACCCCCCAATCAGGAGTAATATACCATCTGTGAAAGAGAGAAATGACAGCCAAATGGTTTAGGATATGGAAATACACAGCTCTTTGCAGGGCAGCAGAGCTTTTAAGCTTTATGAATGACTGTTTATTTTTCTCTTTACATCCCCTATTCTTTTGTTAAAGCTCTAGGGAAACTGCCAGGATTAGCATGTTGCACTAATGCCTCTGCTAATGCCAGGAAATGCAGACATCAGGAACAAAAAAAAGACATTAAATGCTTAGTTTCAACTTTGCATATGCAATCAAATTAAATTATTATCTATAACTTTCCTAGTAATGCAATATAATATATATTCTTCCACAGCTTAAAAGGTTCATTCTGCAAACACCCACTATTGAGTCTAGAACTTACCTAACTGCCACTGCCATCAAACTGGCTACTTTTGATGACAGTACAGTGTGATTTTTAAAGGCTTTTTTTTGTTTTCCTGATTATTTTTTTCATAAACATTAAAAAGTGAGCTTAGATCTTCCAAGGTTTCACTGAAGCATATACTGAAAGTCCCAGATACCGTATATTACAGGAATGCTGTTCCTTTCCTTTGAAGCTTTAATTAGCTTTTAGTATAAACAGAGTTAGTTGCAGCATGAATAGCTTCTACTGTCCTGCTGGCCTCCAAGCAGCAAGAGCTAGCCTGCAGCTTGTGAACAGTTTCAACATAGGGCTATGGTACTTACCTGGGAACTGGGACGTCCTAGCACAGGGACTACGGAGTAATTGATTATGGAACAAAACAAATCAACTGGAGTTGCGGAGACTGACCAATGGGATAACCCAGACACTCCTCCCCTTACAAACTGGCTGCACATCCAGCCCAGTACCATTCCCCTTCTGCATGTCTACAACAGGAGATTCCTCTGCCCTGGGCTTTCCAAGCATGTGGCAAAGATTCTGGCATGCAGGGAAGTGTCAGGAAGAACTGGGAAGAATGTAACAGAAAATCTTTGCTAGGATTTTACTAACTCATGTGAATCACATGCAACTGAAGTAAAAAGTTAAATTTACTTTTTTTTTTCCCCTGAAGTAAAATAACATCCATTTAAACCTTTTTTTGTGTATAATAAAACAAAAGGCAATGGTATTTTTCACTCTGAAGATTACTTTTGAGGAAAGTATAGTTTTCCTCCACTTCAAAATCAAGCCAATTTGAGCAATCAATACATTATTTTCAATAATCCAAGATGACAACCAGTTAGTAGAAAAGATAGGGGGAAAAAATGAGATAAGAATGCCTGGCCTCACAACCTTTTTCCTGCATATTTCCTTTTGTGAAGGAGACACTTCTAATGCAAAAAGTTTCTACCAAAGCAGAAGAATTATCCTCTCTCTGTCTTGAACTTCCAGAAGATATTTAGAAAGGCTGTCCAGCCGTTCTGCAGGCTGGAGAGTTTGTTGTAAAATAAATGCAGTCACTCACATGCAGAACACATCATTCCTTTGGAACATATTTAATGAGTTCTGCAAAACGAACTCCGCTTGTGTTTACAGTTGTAAACATTTATAAATCAGTCAAAGCAAAACCAATATTCCACAGAAAATTCAACTCTGTGCCCTACTAAAAGCTATTTCATTAGCAAGTTATCACTTGCTCTCAGCTATTTTAACTGTTGCCCACCAGGCATTCCTCTATGCTTCATTAACTTTTACAATCAGAAAGGTTAACCTGCAAAAATGTTAAAATGATAAACTCTACACAGTAATTACACACATATATAGATATTAATAGAAATAAAATTTCTGTGTATTTCTTTTTGTATTTTTGAGAAAAAGGAGAAAATCTATTTTTTCACCCAGGATGTAGCTCAAAAATAATGCTCCCGAAGCTAAAACCTCAAAAACTCTTGAACAGTCATAAACATTGGGAAATAGAATCTTAATGAAAACTTCTGTGTAACCTTGTTTCCTTTTACACAGCTAAAGTAATAAATCTTCTCTTTGTAAAACAGTTTCCCCTCATGCTTCCCATTCAGGTTTTTTTCTAGTCTAAAAATCATGTCTGGAAATTTTTGGACTGACATGCTCATTCCTAGTGAAATCAGTGTGTTCAAATACTAGATCTGTACCAAATAAGTTCAGCCTAATGATTCCTTTTTATGCATTAAAACCAACAAGAACAAGAACAATTAAAACATTTTCAATTGCTTACAAGAACTTCCTTACTTCTGACTCATAAAGGGGTTTAAAGTCCCATTAGGTCCCGTAAAAGGCTACTGCCTTCCTTACATCTGAAAAGCATTCTGCATAAAAAGTATTTGCTCTCTTCATAATGCACAGAAAGATGGTTTGAATACTTTGGCTACTTTTCTTCCCCTCTCTACAGCTTCTCCTTCCTTTCTTAATGATTTACGATAAGGTGTTATCAATATTGTTTATCCCCTGTTACAAAATTTCGAAGGAAGCTTAGTTTGAGACAAAAAGTGATTTACATTCAGACTGTTTAAATCTAACTCAAATGCCTGAGAAACACTTAGAAGAAAAAATACCTTGACTGATTTTCCCACTCAGTCAATCCCCTTCAGTTAGAGGCGAGATGTCTTTTAGGCACAAACCTTACAAAAACTAAAGACCAAACTGGATATTCTGTATATTTTTCAACTTAAATCTGAAACCTGAAGTTCAAGTTTCTACTATATATAATAATGAGTCAACAAAATGGCCATGGGCCTTTTTTCCTGCTTATGGATAACTGTAGTTATCATCAGACTTTCCTTCCCATAATGCATAATTCTTCATTGCCTTTTGACCCTAACAAAAATACTTATCTCTGAGATGCAAATTAGCTTTGGAGTGCAATCCTAGGACCATGCAGTGCAGCCACAATGCAAGGTGCTGACTCCCCTGACTCTGAACTGAGAGTTGAAATTCAGCTCATGAGCACCTTTACTGCTTCATCTCCAAAAGCAGAATTTTACTGGCCTATTTTAATCAATTCAACCATGTGATCTGTGAAGCTGTATTACACAGTGTTTTCTAAATTCTTTTATCTCTGCAAACTTATAGGAGTGACCTCTGAATTCCAAAACCATCAGTTCCTACAGGCATCACTGAGTTACTTCATATTTGCACAGAATGGACATTTTTTCTCCCTTTTCTACCTCAGTTCCTTTACCAGTTATACTAAGGAATAACATAGTACTTCATAAAATCATTTTTAAATCAGCAGTTAAAAGAGTTGCAAAGATTTAAGAGTTTGTATTATAAGCTTACATCAATTATTTCCTCCCTGAACTCCCTCCCACTCCATTCCCCTCCTATTAAGAGAAGGGATGCTTTAACAAGCTTTCTTCTTAATAATTAATAAGAAAAAAACAAGCCTCTTTTTCAGAGGCTTTCACATATGCAAAAGATGAACATTCATCACAGAACAGTGCAGTTCATTGAGCACATGTAGCTGCAAGGATATTGCTTGGAACAAACGAGAATTGTTTACAATACCTCTGCCCTTCTCTAACTCTCTCCCATAGCTCTCATCTCCTGCTCTGATCACCCTCCCTCCTATCATATGTTCTTTCTTCTCCAGTTTTCTTGGCCTCTCTTTTCCCCTGCCCACCTCTTCTCTCTCTTGTATTCACTGCTCTCTCCCTCCTTTCCTCTGCTGGGTGAACACAAACTGCCTCTTCTTGTTAATGCAAAGCATCCTCTCCATATCTATTATATGAGGCAAGCTGTTCAGATGGCAGAGACAAAAATTCCTGATTTCAGCCCACTGGATGCTGCCTTGTAGAAAAAGCATAAACATCGAGAGATTGTTTCACAAAACAAACATGGTGCAAGAAAAGGAACACAAGAATCAAATACATGCAAAGCATAAACAAGGAGCTTATTCCCAGGGCAAAAATGTTGATCTTTAGGACTGTCACTTCTGAAATAGCTAGTAGGAATGTTCATTAATGGTCCTTCATAAGAAGGTTTGCCTGTCCCACTAGAAACAATACTAATATCTTTTTACATCTCATGAGATAGTGATCAAACATCAAACAGAAAGACATGTGCTCCGTGCTCATCTGGAGTAGGATAAGCATACTGAAGAACGCACTTTTTCTCTAGAGAAAACTTTGTTAGTTGTTGCATTATATAAAATCTGTTCTTACCTTCTAGCGAGGTGACTAGATGAAGGAAGCAGACCATCCAGAGCCAGCCCATTTCCGCCACTCTTCTTGCACTGATGCCAGCATTAGAATCCATGAAGATTCTCTGTAGAAACCACCATCTCCAAAAAACACACACCACTCCCTTGAAATGGTCAGAGATTTCTTGGAGTGTTTTAGTATCTTCCCAAATCAAAGCACATAGGCCTTCACACAGAAATACTGGTTAAGAAAAAAAAGAAGGTGGAAACAGAAATTAGGTCACAATAATAGAGAACTGGCAGTTTTTATACACCCATTCCATAATTTACTACTGAGATACAGGTGAAAAAGAATAGCACAGGCCCAGTATTTACCATATACCCACACCTCTCAGCCCTCAAGACTTCAGTCCCAGTTGTTCTGTATACTGACAGTACACACAGATTTTGAGACATTCATGGCATCAGTGAGAGTGGGGTTTCCAGATCAATGTTAATCTGTCCCACAATATAGGCTGTATTCTTACTTAAGACCTGACCCTTTGCATCTTTGGCAATGTCTCTTCGAAGGTCTCCATTCCATTTCCCCTGTATGCTTTCCAAATTCTGTCTCTTATAATTTATGCTTTGCCTTTTCAGGACTCTGCAGGCCAGGAACCATGACAAGAGAGTCTGTGCCATTTATGACAACACAAATCTGCACTGCTGCCACACTGGTAACTGCATTTCAGATGCAGGCATTTGTCCCTTTAAGTGTATGACTGTACAACACTATTGAAGCTGGACAGTATTTTTCCCATTAATATGTCACAGGTGAGGAAGCAAACATTGTGATATTTAAGGTCAAACAGGGAGCCTGCGTTACAGCCAGGAAAAGCACACAAGTCCGAATTTGTTATCTTAAGTGGGAAAAATTGCAAACAAAACCAAACAAAACTCCACCACCACCATTAAGAACCTGACATAAAGGCTTATCTCACAGTCAGGGAGCAGCATGTAGCCTAATCCAGCACTGCATTAGATCAATCCAGCACAATAATTTTGCTAAGCAAGGTATTTCTGGCTCCATCTGCCCAATTCTCAGCCCACCAGAGAAATATCATGGTAATATGTAGGTTACATGCAAAAAGCCAGTATGTTTTATTTCTTTAGGTGCTCTTTGCGCAGAGCATTGAAAACATTTCAATGTCTTCAGTGAGACAGTGAAGCGTAGCTAAGGAGAAAGAAAAATGTCTCAGGCAATACAGAGAAATGGCTCAATAACTTGGCTGAAATAGGGGAGAGAAGAGTTGTAATTAAAAGGGCAGCCTCACTGCAATTATCTGAAAACCTAGCAATGGGGGATTTGAGCAAGTTCGGCGTAGCAGAGAAAAAAGCAGCCTGGGGAGTATGAGAAAAGGCAATGGAGTGCAATTTGATTTGCTTTACTAAAGAGGGGGAGAAATTACTGGACAGGATGGAATAGTTCTCTCTTACACTGCTCCTAATGAGAACCCAGAGCACGAAACACAGATGAACCAAAGGCACCCTGGGCATCACTAAAACATCAGAAAACTAAAGGGACCTCAGGAAGAAGCAACAACCTTGATTCACTATTTATTTATGAGGAAAGAGAAAAATAAAATCAGTTAAGTATAACTGAGGAAAAATGAAGATTAAATGGGAGGATGGATATAATACAGGTACTGCCTATTAATTTATGAAGCACGGATACACCACAGAAGAAAAACGCCACTGGATAAAACTGTAAAAAGGAGAAAATTCCACTCTAAATGATCAGAAACCCCTTCTTTACAGAAAGAACTATCCAAGCACATAGCAGTGTTCTCCAGGAACAGGGCTGAAGACTGCTGCCTGAGCCACCAGAAACAAGACTGGGTACACCCGAATCAAGCCTGCATGATTACTGTGCACGGAGACATGAATACTTGGCGTTTGTACTGCCAGTCAATCTAACATTATAACATCTAAAAGCCTGGTTTTTAGGCCAGCCAACTCCTGAGACATGGGGGCTTTTGAACATTTATTTTGAAGGCAAATAAATGTAGAAACAGAGGTCAAATAAACTGAAGAAAACTTTCATTTCAGTCAATAGGACTGCATTCATTACAAAGGTTTGAAAACAGCCCACAAGTCAGACTTTCTCAGTGTCACATAACTTGTGAGTGGCAGAGCAGGAAACAAAACCCAAATATGCTCTAGCTGCTGGATCTCAGGCCGAAGTCTTGAAATTACTAGGTAACCTGTAAGGAGGAAATCAGTTTGCTACCACAAAACAGACAGAACTAAAAATCCCTGCTACCAAGAAGCAGACGCAAAACCATTTCTGGCTCCAAGGAAACCAATTGTTCTCCTTGCCTCCCTACTTGCACATCTCTTACAGTATCTGTTCAGCTTACCCTGGTAGACCCTGCAGCCCAGCAATGTTGCGCTGCTTTTCACGAGGCATCATACAGCCTTTGTCTGGGTTAGACTGGAAAATTATTTTTCCCTGAAACAAACTGTGGCTAAGCAAAAAAGCTGGCTTCGATTTAGCCATTAGAAAAGGTAAATTCGTCAATTTTTTTTTTTTGCTTCTGCCTCTTCCATACATCAATGAAAAATGCTTACTCCACAATGAAGGGCAGAGAAGAATATTATGGAAGCATTTAAGGAAAAGTAGGAGGGAAGCACTAGCCTCTCTGAATTAAAGAGTACCAAGCCCCTAAATTGCTAACCAGTGCCCTGCCCTTCCCCCCAGCACTTTATGTGTGCAGAATTTGACTACACCCAAAGACACTCATCTTTCATTCTTCAGTTCCCCTATTTCTTCTCTACACCAAACTACTTAAACAGAAACCTCAAACCATCCCAACTTTTAAAACACCCTCTTCTCTTGTCCACACAAGCATCTTTCCATAGCCGTCTCAGCTTGTTACTTGTTCCAAAACTGCTTTCAGACAGATTACCTCTCCTTGCAACAGAATCCACCATCCCCCATTCTCCTCCAAATCCAACTGCAAAGTAATACACCTTCCCTGCCCAGGATCTTTCGACAAACTTCCTTAAATACCCCTTCTCATCCTCTGTCTCTTCCAGCTACATAGAATTTGCCACCCATGTACCACACAACCTGTCAATCCTTCTTATGCTAACCCCTCCATAAAGGATTTTAAACTGGTTTTGGGCATATACTTCCTCAGCTAGTGGAATGATCTCCAATTCCTTGGAAGTCCTGAAAATCATAAAGCATCTGAAAAGCGTGACAGTTCCTGAGGATCTGAATGTCATTTAACGATGCAACCCTATAAAACAGTGAAGATCCCAAGCAGTCAGAAAAGACGAGTTATATATTGCCTTTGCTTTAGTACCAAACTCCAAGAGACGGGAGATGGAAGTCTCCAGGTTATCTGCTTACATTATTCACCAATGCTATCCTGATTGTTTACTTTGGCACCATCACTGTTATCTGGATTATCAAAATTTAATTATGTTCAAGATCCCAGTAAGAGAGATGAATCCAATCATCACCAGTATTTTAAAGAATCCTGGTTTCTTAGCTGAACAACCAGCGAGGGAGAAGACTTCTTTGGGAAGCCTGTCAAGGCGAGTTTGAACATCTCCAAGGATGGAGATTCCTCAGCTTCTTTGGGCATCTGTTCCAGTGCTGAACCACTACTGGGGATTTTTCTTCCTTCTTTATACATAGTCAGAATCTCCTTTGCTCTCTTCTGTTGTATATCTCAACAGAAGAGAGTCAGCTCTTGCCCAGCATCTCAAAGCTTTTTCTACACGAGGCTGCAAACACAAACCATTGGAGCTGGAAAGCCTTGAATGTGAAACATAGTATGCCTGCCTTAACTGGCACTGTTTATAGCCTGTTTCTTCTCACCAGACGGAACCAGTGCTGCAATTTCTCACTTTTTCTGAACTCAGTCTTGAAGTGGGAACACTTTAGTACAGTCTCCAGGCAAACGATACTCAGTGCTACAGCACAGATAGCGACAGCACTCCCATATGTACTAGGACAACTGACACTTGTACAGGTCTGTGCTTGTGAGACTTCTGTCACAAAGGAGGCTGCTGTGTGCCCATCCCGCATCTAAACTGTGGCAAACAGGAAGGATTTCATGCAGCCAGTATCTCTGCAGCAGTCTCCTTATGCAAATAAAGGACTCATTCAAAGTTCAAGCACTGTCAACGAGGATACTTGAAGAGCCACAGGGCATTAGTGTTCCTAAGTGGGTCAGCTTTGATTCAAATTTGTTTTCCATCAGTGTGTGTGTTTTTATTAGAAGGGAAGCAGATTTGCTCCTAGGTTTGTGTAGTCACTTATTTTAGAGTACACCAATGGCATTATGTCTTGAGTCTTGATGGAGGTGGTCATGCACATGACAAATCTAAGACAGATCTCCTTAGAATGGTCTGCTTTTTTTCTTCTGGGTTTGCCTGGCACTCTTGAGACTGATCAAGAACAGTGACAACTGGATAAGCTGTATTAATTCTCCACTGTCCACAGGTTCTGCTGTTTCTTTTTAAAGAAAACCCCTTGCTTTCTAATCCTTTTGATTCTACCCATAAATCTTTAGGCAGATCTTTGCTGAAGCATGTTCTAGATTAGTCTACAGACACAGATCAGAAAGTAATGCACATTGACCCTATACCCCTTTGACAGATTCCACCTGCAGAACCTGACATCAACTAGCAGTTAAGCATTCACCTGAACCATGCACCTGCCTGGGTTCTGCAGGAGGAATTCAGGCATGCCTTTAGGATTAAGAAAAAAGCTAGGATTGGTCAGGCGCTGCACAAGCCTCCTGGAGAAAAGATGATGGCCTGACAGGTTCTTCCTCTCCATGAAGGGAATGTAGCTGTTTCTTTGAGTTCTGTGAAAGTAGAGCAAACCAGAGGCAGCAGGAAGAACTGTTAGTCCCCAATTCCTACAGAAGACCTAAGGGCAGTTCCAATATTCTGTTCCCTAAAAGCTGACAGGAGCTTGATCCACTGCAGCAAGGATGCTCCACCCCGTACTACTTTGTAGAAATCCCAACTCTAATACTGGTTCAGGTACCTCATTCCCAGGAGGCCTGGAGGCTAACGGAAACAGTGGGGCTGTCAACACAACATAAAAATTGTCAGTTCTTAATCAAGAGTTCCTGACAGCCTTCCTTATTGCAAGAACACTTGTGTTCTTGAATGCGGGGTCAAGAGAATAACAATTCTGTGTGCTTTAGTGCAAACTACATTTCAAAACACAAGAAAGAACACTGAAGCAGATCAACATCCATCTAACTCAGGTTTTATCTGTCCCTAGTGCCAGGAAGAGGTGTTATCTGGAGACAGCTTGCAAGCCTGGCCAATGTGCAGTCCACTCCCCTCCCGTTCCTCCAGCATACACAAATACAAGACTAGGGTTGCTAGAGAGTATACTCGAATCCATTCCCTTTAGTATCTCTTTATGAATTTATCTAATGCCTGTTTTGAACTTGCAACAGGTTTGAAAAGGTATCTATCCCTGTGCAAGAAAGTACTTTTGTGTATTTTAAATTGTTCTACTAATAGAAGCTGAAATCATAACAATGCCAGATTTCTACTGTTTCTATTCTTCTTCTTAGCGGTCCCAAGAACTTTTCCAAATCATCTTGTTTCCTCCCACTGGAACAACGCTTCTTCCTCCATTGTTAACTGAGTCCTCTAAGCCTATTTCACACTGGAAATCATTATATGGGTATAGCCTCCCTCTGCTACACTTGATTCAACAGATTTCCCTCATATTGTCATACTTCTTCCTCATACAAAGCATCTAGATGCAAAATAAATGCATCTCAAAAATTCTTCAGGGCAGAAAAAATGCTGTACCTTTGCAGGCACAGTCTTTCCTCCTCTTGCATGTTTTGCACCATGACTCAGAACAGCTTTGTATCTCTCAGTGAGAAGTATTAAAAAGATAAATGAGCACAACATCTGGGAGAGTCAATAAACTACTATTCCAATTAATTTGTGCTGCACATTCATTCATCACATTTAGGCAGAGTACAAAAAGTGGAATTAATACTTCTTCTCATTCATGATAAATAAGGAACAATGATAGTGTTATACATCAAGCAAGAGGCCCTCCTCCCTCATTTCCCCGCAGTTCTCTCCTACTGTAACTGCTCCTTTGCCACTGAGATGCCCTTGCAGCTACGGGCATGCATCTCACAAGGATAAATCTCACAATGCTGTTGTGAAAACTTGTCACTCAATGCCTGTGCAACACTTTGAGCATGACATAATGCTGCCTGCCTTCTTTCTTAGACAATATTACAATAACGGCTATTCACAGAAATCTTTCTACACCCCAAACAGGAAGTGAATAGGGGGACAGTAACACATAATTTGCTGCTCAGGGTTTTAATATTATGAAGTTAATGTGGTTTTCTTCAAAAAATTTATCACTGGGGCACATATAGCAGCACAGAGAAATGTTCATTTAAATATATACATAATTTCAATAGTTGTTGTATATCTTTTTATCCTCTGTTACTATTTCAGATTATTTTGAATGACTCCAAAATACTTTAAAAATATCTGAAAGGAGACTGGAATTTGTATCAGTCTTGTGGATTTTTTTATGGTCCATCCAGTTTATTAATTTAATTTTGAGAGAAAGGCTAAGGTGCTAATGTATAACTAAGCTTAAAGGAATTCTTCCTCAACAACGTACTTTCAACAACAACAAGATTTCCTCTAGCTGGCTTGATCATTTGTTTCTTACATATTATCTATAAGGGTTGTGTGTGCGTCTTTTGGGATTCTTTAAGTTTACAATGACAATCCAAAGGTTGATTTTGAACACTCTCCAAAGAAAGGGATTAATTTCTTTGTTTACCACAGAAACACCAGGAGTCTTGAAGCTGATCTTCCATGCTCTGATTATACGTTTCTTAGTGGGATCCAACTTAAGAACTTCCATAGCCCTTAAAGGGAAGAGATGCTTATTTTCAGGAATTTTTATTAAGCCCTTGAGGCTCAGATAGGGTGCCCATATTAGAAGCATAATCACTCAAACAACCTCTACAGTCAGTGGACTGAGCTTCAGTATGATTCAGTGGACTGAATCATCTTCAGTAGGTACCTAAGATCTGCACTAATTACAAAAGGGAGCTATGGACAGCTAAACAGCCTCTTCCAGATGACTCCTTAGGCGTAGCCTAAAGGTATCTGGGGAGATTCTGAGCCTCTGTGCCATCTTCCAACCCATACAGGCGGCCATGTTAGCATTTCTTCAGATAACCACAGTGCTTTTCTTTCAATCTCTCTTCTCTGCCATGACACATATACTTGGCTAGAGAAGCCTCACAGCTTTGCTTGTGACACTAGTTTATCTTCCTAACCAAAATTCATTCACTGCTATACCTAACGAGATGGACACCGATCTCTTGACACTATTGCAATTTAAAGATATGGATTCTTTCTTCCACCTGCTTATTAGGTACTTGAGTTACATGCACATTAAGTGCAACAAAGCTTCTGAATAAAATCTCTGCCTACCTCACAAGATTTGACTTAATTGATATTTTTTATAGTGATTCGTGTACTTTTCAAAGAAACATTGGTAATTATATTCAAGTTTCTAACATTAACACCTGGAAGGAAAAGCCCAGCTTTAGAATACTAGTAACGTTACAGAATGAAAAATGTGAAGAAATGCATTGCTGTGTGTGTTACCCATCACTTGCCTGATAGAAACTCTCCTAAAAAATAATAGGAATTGGGAGTGATACAGAAATTATTCCCTTTGAATTTTCATACAGTACATAAAAGAGACTGCAGAAAAAGGGATAAAAAGAATCAGCACCTGCCCATCACATTTATCTTCTTTGCTGGAAAGAGAAGATAACAGCTGTACCTACTGGGTATGGTTTCACTGTGCTCTTATCAATTTCACTCTAATTTCTCAGGAATTTTCTCTCAGTACAACTGTGCGCAGATCCTTGCAATGTACTTTTATCTATGTAGAAATAAACATGATGTTTTCAACTTCAGGTATGATTTACCTTTAGCAAGTATACTTTTATCTGCATAAAAGGAAGACATAAGGAGAGGAAAAATAGGTAGTTTACAAGCTCTAGGGCACAGCAGCAAACCTTTGTCAACCACTGTGTAAAAGGTTGTATTTCCAGAATTTTAAGCACAGAATTTTATGTTTAGGGGATTTGACTTAGGTATCCCTGAAGATAGCCACATTATTAACTTCTAGGTGAAAAAATTCTGTGGTAGTAAAAATTCTTTGAAAATTGACATTTCCTTTTCCGGTACAACTGGCAATATCTAAGTTAAGTAAACGCTTCAAATTTCACAGTAATTTTATGACAGAACAAGTTTGAAAACAACACGGAAAAAGATGCATACTGTTTTGGCATTAAAAAACGGAAGAGAAATAAACTTTTTCACAAACAGTATTTAAACAAAGGATGTATAATGTAAAGAATATGTCCCTAAAATCATGTTCTCATCTACTTAGCAATACTGATCTTGCTTCTTTTTCATCTGAAATTAAAGTTTTATTATGTACCAAGTTCTGATTGCAGATGGAAGGAAAATGACAAAGAGGTCAAGCACAGTGTTAGCAATGGCCAGACAAGCAACACCACAAATCAGACAAATAACCTTGACATTTGCTGACAAAGTCTGTGAGAGCATCTGCAAATCTGCATAAACAAACCAAGCACAGAGCTGCAAAAGGTCCTTACAGGCACTGTCAGGATGCTGGAAAAGAAATCAAGGGCCTGAAAGGTTGAGTGGGCAGAAAAGTCAGAGTGGCTTGCAAAGCAAGATATGGATAAGCCTAAGAAAATGGATATTTTACACTAATGCTGTTTCCCATTTTAAATTAAGAATGTAGCTTTACATGGCACGTCTAGAAATGTATGAACCAAGATCTATGCACAAACACTCAAAACATACAATGGAGGCTAAAAACCAAACTAAGAATACTTTTCTTAAACTGCTCTTTGTGGACAAAAGTTTGCAAAGGCCTTTAGTCATGATTAAGATTTTCTTCAGCTGTAGTAAAGAATCTTCATTTTTTGTAAAAATATACTTACTGACTTCATATCTAATTTTGCTTTTGACTTCATGAGGGTTTTACAGTAAGGAATATTTAGCATAAGCAGAAAATGCACGCTATTCGTATTCACAGTATCCAAACTTATGCTGTCCATTAGGAGATAGTGGCAGCACTGACAGTTGGTTAGAAGATAATATTCTTCTTCTGTGGAAATTCCCTGCATTTTGAAATTGCCTTTCACTGCATGAGAGAAACCAACATTTCAAAACAGACTACAGAAAGAACTAATAATATTAAAACATCTTCATTTAAGTGCTGCTGTTTTTATTAACCTCCTTTCTGGCTTCAAGGAGGCAACTTGGGTTTTCAGAGAATGTGCTTCTTGATTTAAAGATTAATTATAACTACTTTTTTCCATTTTAACCAGTTTCACAGCCTTGGGCTGTCATAGAGCTTGGTTCTCAAATTGCTGGCTGCATGCATTTGCGGATAGAGGCTACTTTTATTTTTAAAACTATTTAATTATTAGCATTATTTATCATCACTATTTTTATTCCTCTTAAGAGAAGCAAGGAAAGACTGCTTCTTTGTAAAATAACAAGGCAGAAAAGCACTGAAGCACAGTCACTTTACTGACTTGTTAATTGCCCTGATCTTGCTATCCAAACCTCATTCCCTAGCCCCACTCCATGCAGCTGATAACCAGCTAGCTTCCATGCAATTATACCCCTACACCTATGGCAAATACCAGTTTTTGAGTTCATAAGGTGCCCTAACAGAGGCCTGTAACATAACACATTCCCTGAATGGAAGTGGGAATAAGGAACTATCTTTGGTCAAGACGATTCCCTTAAATTTTGCTGACTGCACCAACAGGCTATACAGTACACAAGCTTTAGCTCCAGCATGTAAATTAGAGTGTTTGATGTGGAAATATATGTATAAAACTAGGAAGCCATGAGGGAGAGAGAAAATGGCTGAGAGAAGAGTTCTACTACACAGTTTTCATCCTTATATGATCACTGTTTGCCTAGATGGGAATTCTGACTGTTCCGCCATTAGTCTGAGCCTCACGTTCCCATTATGCACTAAAACACTACAAAATAATCCTGCACTGCATTGTTCATACTCCGCAGAACTGTACACCAACACTAACTATAGCCTATGACCATTTTTGCAGAAGGTGTTACTGCACTGTGCAGCAACAAGCAACTAGGGAGCTACCTTGGTAGCAATCTCTCAAGGCACCGTAAGAACACAGAGACTATGAGACCTAGAACTTATTCTGGGAAAACTTTAAGAAAATAGCTGATTTCTCCAGTTTTCCTCTCTTCAGTTCCAGTCTCCAAATCCATAACCTTCATTCAGACTCAGTTTCCTTCCCTCATATTACCTTGGTCTCATTGTTAAAATGACCGAACTAAGCAACAAGAGCAGACAATACAAGAGTCCTATTCAACTTCAGAAACAACTGACTTGGTCTTTAACACTATATTTCTTTTACCTTTTGTCAGTGATATACAGATATTTATTTAGAGGACAACATTAATGATTCATGCTGGTTCAAGGCTTCGACCAGGCTCTAACTTTGGTTTTGGGAATCAGGTTGCCCCAAAATTGGCTCTTGCCTAGGAAACAGTTGAGAAAGCAATGAGGCAGAAATGGCAGCTTGAAGAAGAGAAGAGAGATCAAGGCTGCAAAGAAGAGAGAGATGACCTGAAAGGGAATGACTGGGTGGAACAATTAGCTGAGTTCAGTGAAGCATCATAGGGAGTCCATGTGTAGTGAAAGCGGGTTAGAGCCCCACCAAAAATTTGAATTTGCCACTGGCAGAGCCTGCAGAGCAGCCAATTCCATTCTCAGGTCCTTCCCTCCTCCTCCATCCTGCATTTCGAGTTCGTTGTTTCCACCCTCAGGAAATAGGAACATTATGTGCCACTAATACTTCAGCAGAACAGAAAAAGTCTTAAAAGGAAAAGAGAAGGCCAGGCAGGTTACATTAGAAAGATATTTCAGGCTCATAGCATCTCTTTTTAATGCACATTTTTTTATTTTTTGTGCCAGAAATGAAAGCAATAACATACAAATCTCAGAGCTCATCCTGCCTCCTCTGTGTCTCAAAAGCTTATTTATATTTCAGTGTGCATACTGGGGCTCACTGCTCTTGTTACAGCCATGTACAACTTCAAACCAAAGGATTACACCTAAAATAGAGCAATCACAACACACCACTTCTTTTCTTTGGATACCAACCAGCCTTGGTTGTAACAGAGCAAGTCCAAGATGCATTTTCTGGTAGGAAGGCAGTCCCTTCCCCAGTTGCTGATGAGACTGCAGTAACAGAAACTAAAAGAGGGGGATGGGCATCTTTTATTTAGACAACATCTGGCCTACAGTCCCCAGTCAACTGTAGGATTTTTGTCTGTATATTCCTTTAAGCTTTCCTTGTTATATTTTTAAATGACATAAGCAATAGGGCTTCTACGACTTCCTACAATCTACTTAGACTCTTGCTAGAAGAAAACATGCCTTAATACTGAACCTGAAATTACCTACTTTGGGCAATTTGAGCCAGCCCTTTTACTTTAGCCACATTGCCTAGGATCCTGTCACTACTCTCCCAGGTACTACAGATAGTCCAGAGCAACCCTCTTTCAGTCATCATTAAGCTAGTTCTTTTTAATAGCAATGCAAAAATTCCCTATAGTCTCCTAATCACTTCCGTTGCTCTTCACTGAGCTCCCAGTTCACACAGTCAAATACAAACAGCCCATGTGCAATTGAATTAGTAACACAAAGTCAGGGACTGTTCAATTTCAACACCACAGGTTCAGAAGCCCAAGAGAAAATACAGTAGAAAACACTGGGATGATCTGCTCTGATCTGGGGGTGGGGGGGAAGCAAAGCCTTTTAATAGAACCTTCTGAGATTTTGGGGTAAGTTCCCCCTTCCCACTCTGATTTCTATCCACACAACTCTTTATAATACTATTAGACACAGTGGGCTGATACAGACTATCTATCAGTCAAGAGAAACAAGACAGGTACAACAATTCAACGAGCCTATTGTGATCCTTTCAATTAAAGTTGTCCAGTAGGTGTTATTTTACTAAAGAGGTAAGCTTTAGCTTAATTCTTTTAAAGAATTGGACATTTTAATTTTTACTCTGTTTCCAAAGACTGATTTGTTTTCCTTACACCCTGTCACCGCACACACTCTTTTGGGGGTAACTCATTAGACAGAATCAAAAGCATCTACTTAGGAAACATTTTTTTAAGCCATTCTCTTCAGGTAACAGAGATCTAGTCACTGATTCGATTTCCTTAGTTGCAGGAACCTGCAGCTCTCTGAGACCATCCAGAGACACTTCTAATTCAAGATGGGTAAAATTATCCATGAGAAACATGCAATTGTCAACGTGATTCTTCCAGTCAGCGTCAGGAGAACTTTTGACTGAAACAAGGAACACAAGTCATGCATCATTCCCTTTATGTTATTTCACCAAATGTCTTTCTGGTGTTCAGCCTGGGGCCCTGAGGAAAAAGGTGCTACAGTAAGGCTCCAAAAGAAAACTAATTACTCTTCAGCATCTGACTCCACATACATGTCCCAGCAGAACACAACACCAAGACACATGCATACTACAGAGAATTCCCTCTGTCAAGCCTCTATCTATCTGCTAGATTTTAACAGACCACTGATTTATACTCAGGTCAGCACAACTGGTTCTCACATCCTGTTGTACTGCACCTTTACCGATTTCTAACATGCTTAGATCCTGGAGGAGAAGGCCACTAAGATCCCTCTGCACTAGTAATTAAATGAACATTCCTCAAGAGAACTATTCCATACCTGATACCATAATGATGGCAGTGGTAACTGCTGATATGGTGGCCCCTTTATGAACAACACATGCTCCAAACAGGATTAGCAAACTCACTGAAAAGTGAAAATGCCAGTACATATTTGCATTCCCATTGCTGCTGGCACCAGCTCAAAGCCTAGTGACATTAGCAAGGGAAGGGACCATCTGGGAGACAACTGCAGGCAAGCATCCCCATCCAGCTGTGCTTCCAGCAGCTTCTTCCTGGCTCAAAACCAAGAAGGAATAATTTCAGACATCTTCCTGGTGTAGAAAGCATTTCAGATTCTTCTTACCGGAATCAAATTGATCCTAGCTGTAAGTGAAACTTAACATTTGGAAATTCAAACCGTTTTATAAACAGTCCAATTTGAGTTTCCAAATTGAAATTATTCAAAACCTGCCCAGAAATCTCCGCAACAATATGCCTCTTGTGACATCCCACCCTCTTCTTAAAGAATAGTTAGGAAGGTAAGAGAGTTCTGTCAAGGAACCCTGCTTCCATTTGGAGACATCCTCAGGACCTGAGAGAACCTGTGGTAAGCCTGATGCTACAGGCCTCCACACAGGCGTCTGTATCCTACATACTGCCTCTGAAGTGGTCAGCTGGGCCAAACAGATTCATACCACGTGAGTGTTTTACAATAAGTGGGAGAGAGATCAGGTCATTTATGGAGCTTTGAAAGCTTTACAGTAACTTGGAGGAACATCAGTATGCTAAAACAGAAATAAGTTACAAAGAGTCAGTAGTCCTCAATCTCTAGCTTCTAGGGTTTAATTACGTGATTTAGACACACTGGATATTTTCCAGAGACATGGCACAGAGAAAAAAACTGCACTTGGAAACTGCAGAATCAGCAGAGGAATCATTTACTTGGCAAGCTTGGGGAGAAAAAAAAAGAAAAAGCCTGTCTGAAAATGAAGTCATTTATGTTTCAATATACAGGTCTGGGCTGGTGAGAATTTCCATCCTAAGATGAACCAAGGCCTTAAGGATCCAGCCTTCATATGTAAGGCTATGGTTTTCAGACTGGATAGGCTGTGTCCTCATAGCATCCAGCATCTGCTCTACTCGCATGATAGCCCTTTTTTTCTCCTCTTTAACTGCTGTTGCATGCATACATGGGCATGTGCATGTATGCATGTATATGGGAGGGTGTGTGTGCACGTGAAACATTTGAACAAAAATTGTCTTGACAAGCAAGCCCTGAGTAGCAGAATGCACAAAAGCTTCTGGAGGCATGCAAAATTGAAACCAGTGACTAGAAGAGCTTGCCTTCCAAAGCTGCTTCTTTTCTCAGAAGTGGTCTCAGGAACAATCTTCAAGTAACACCTCGGCAACAGGAGCATCAGCCTGCTCCATGGTGACTTTTTAAGAGGCAAGACTGTGTCTTCCATATAAAATATTGTGCCAGTACCTCCATAAAGTACACACTTTTTTTAAAAACATCATGTGTATTAATAGTACACTTAAAATAAAATACTATTCCTGGTGGCAGAGGAATATGTCTTAAAAGCACAACACATGCTTCTGAGAAGAAAGTACTAGTGTACTTCTTCTCTTTGTTAAAACTCCTTGTACAAATCAAATGCGAGAAGAGTGACAACATGAAATGGCATTTTCTTACTTAGCAGATCTGCTACTCACATGTCAGAGTACCGTGGCTGACATGAGTAATTAAGAAGTTTTTATCCTTTTTGGGGTCTGTTTATGTAGCGCGGCTAGTACCAGTCAAGACAGAGAGCTAGTTTGCTGCTGTACAACAACTACAGAATTATTTACAAAATCCACGTAAGTTATACTTGTGCACACCCCTTGAAGTCCACAACACTGCATGGTTGCCAAAGAAAGCAAATACGGAGAGAAGAGGAATGTCCAGCCCAAGACTTAACAGGCAGAAGCTAAGTGATAAGGTTGCAAAGAGTTGGAAAACTGCTGAATTTGTGGAGTCAGTAGCCGGAAAAAGTACGTTAACTGTATTGCTGTAAGATGATACAAAACTTCCTAAAAGAATACAAATATTCCTTTTTTAAAACAGTAAGATATAATAGTATTATAATATTAAAGCAGTTTTAAGAAAAAACGTAAGAGAAAATAATGACAAAATTACAGGAGGCTCATCAGTTTCCTCCTAAAGCTTTAATCAACTTTTCTCTTCATGGAAATCAGTCTTTTAGCTTTTTGAAAAAAAATCATTATATGTTTATGACTGAGAACAGCCAATCTGTGATATTCTTAACATTTTTTTCAGAATAGCGCCCTTTTTGGGTGATACTGCCATCCTTTTTGGTGGCTAAACCACATTGTAAAGATCTAGCTTGACCATACCTACCAGTTTCTACTTCTTCCATCTTCTATTGTTTGTGTGTGCAGTAAATATATGCAATATGGCTCCAGAAATCAGAAATAAAAATAAACTCTGCAACTTTAAATGTGCTCTAAAAGTACTTTGCACTCATCTGTAGGGACTTTAGGAGAACCTTCCACACAGGGGCTGCTGAGGGATAATGCATGGATAACAAGGGAAAGCAGGTTTTAGGGGGAGCAGACCTAGGGAGGGAAGCACTCCTGAAGCCAGAGGAAAAGCATGCATAAATCTCGTAACAGTGCAGGTATCCATGGAAGGAGAGTTGACCACAAATCAACTCTATCTTAATGGAGGCACACAAGGTAAGGGGTGACAAACCACAGCCATCTCTTACATGATTCTCTGCATACGGCACATGCAGTATCAAAGGGGAGAAGGGGAAGACATCTGCACCTGGGCACGAAGACGAATGTACACAGTCAATTTGTATAGGCATAAACAAGACTATTCTCAGTGGATTGAGGGATCAGCTCTCTTGTCAGACACATCTGCTGGCAGCCTACGGGAGCACGCTGGGGAAAAAGCAGCTGTCTCCTTGGAGCCACCAGCTGCCTGTCCCCCAAAAAGCATTTACACTGTGTCACTGGTCAGCCTGCAAGTCAAATACAGAAGGTGAAGACCGTAGCAGCCTTGGGCAAAAGAAAAGAGAGGAGACATCTCTCCCCAAGTCCCCTCCAAAAACAGTCTCTATAACTCAAGCTGTTCTTGCCACAGATAACAGCTTGGAAGAGCTGAGAACCTCAGAACAAAGCAAGAAAACATGCCTTTCTGTAGGGTTTTGGTGATTAAATAAGAGAGGATACAATCCTGCTTCATACAAGCGCCAATGCCCCAAAGTAATGGTATTTCCAAGTATCAAAACACATGGCCATACAAACAATTCCATGCAGCTCAGTGCAAGCGCAAGAAAGACAAATACGAGAGCACTCAGAAGACAAGAAAAAGCGTTTAGTGGCTAGAGGGGCACACATACATGTCAAGGAATCAAAAACTGCACACGTGTAATTTGGCTAAGAGGACATACATGCAACAGGCAGTGAAGAAAAGGATGCAATTACATGCAGTTATCTGAGGCATGGCAAAACAATAGCAAAATAAACTGAAGGGGTGCAAGGTGTTGAATTTAGGGAGTGAATTTCTAGAGAAAAACAGATATTATTCTTTTTCAGCACAGAGATCGGGTAACATCAAAGAAAAAGGATTATTAGATTTTGGATTATCTCCTCCTTTCCCACTCCCAAAGGAACCTCAGCATTGGAATTATTTCAAACTGGGAATGAAGAAAGACCTAAAAATAGTCACTAAATCTTGTATTAGTGCCTTGGGGCAGGTGGATCAGCTGTGACTAAACAAGAGGTGCACCAACGTCCTGTTTCCATGTTTCTGATCAGAACCTACATAACAAGGAAGAAGGAAGCCTCCCTTGTTCATCCCAGCCGAGGCTGCAGATCTGTCTCTGTAACAGATGGGTCTGGTGGTAGCTATTCTGCCCACTGTCTTGACTTTGTTGTTTCCATCTGCCCTCTCACTCTCCTTCCTCACCAATCTGCATGACTTAGTATCACTGCTAATGAAGGATGCCCCTTGTGACTTTTGCTTCCTCATCTTTACTGTCTTATTTCTAGAACTTGTGGGGGAGGCAGGTGATATTCACTCTTCTCCCCAATCGAATGAGTGTGGTAATAGCAAGAGAAACTTCAGAGTAAGTGAAATCATCTCAGTGGATCCATGAAAGGCGAATTTAAAATTAACCATCACAACAGCCCCTCCCACATTCACAGATTTATTTAGCATAAGTAGTAGTAACTTGCATCATCTCCTTGAAAAATAGGTTAACATGGCTTTTCTCTGCCACAAGCACTCATACAGCCATCTGTCCCCCCCCAAGAGCATGAAACAGCCCTACCCACATAGAAGGCCACAAAGCCTTCCTTGTGTTGTTCCACGAGAATCAGGAACCTACACCAGCATACATCTACCCCTGCCTTCCTGCTTCAGAGACTTCAAAGGCAGCATTTCACTATGGCTCTTCAAGGAGCTGGAGAGGGGGAGAAACCACACGCATAGGAGCAGACCAAACACGCCATGCATGTGCAGAAGATACCTGGTTTTGATAATAATTTCCGTGAGCAGAGAACCGTGACCCGATTCCATACACCTTTTCTCTCCTCGCCCACACACGGCACCTGACAGGAGCGGCGCTCGGGGGAGGGTCTTTCTGGGCACCGCCAGTCCCAGTAACACTGCCTTTAGGCTGGAGGCACCCGGAAAGGAGAAAAACCCCGCAACCTTAGGAGTTTCAATCCCTTTCAGAAGTAGTACTCGTTCTGTTCGTGTCTCCCCCCCCCCCCGCCCCCGCCCCCACATGGCAGAGACCCGAGGATATCCTCGACCATGGACGGCTCTTCTCCTCAGATCTCTTGGCCAGGCTCGGAACGCCCTTACCCGCCGGCCCGCTCGCCCGCCACAATACCTTTTGCAGGGCTCCAGCAACACCCCCTTCACTTCCCAGCATTACTCAAGCAGTTCTCGCAAGAGCCCTTCCCGCTAGAGCCGACCTCTCAGCACGACCGGCCTCCCGGCATCAGAAAAGTTGGACAAAGACCATTTCCACCGTGTAAGTTACACCGTCTCGGTGGGCTAGCGCCAGGTCCCCCTCGCTCTGCACCCACTGCCGCTTTGTCCCCCGGCACAGCCCTCGGCCCTCGATCGATGCCTTCAACACGCCGGATGCTTGCCAGCAGTCCCGGTCCTTGCGCTCCTCTCCAGTCCCTTCTCTGGGAACGGTTCTTTCTCTCCTCTCCCCGCCCAGGATCCCTGCCCTACAGCAGTCTCTCTTCCTCCCGCTCCCCAGGCTCTGCCTTGTCCCTTTCTCCGGGATCCTTTCTCTCACCCCTCCCTCCCCCCCCGCCGCGCCCGGCCC
>JAVKLA010000030.1:63440-79932 GCA_034782735.1 Sagittarius serpentarius | reverse complement strand
ACAGCTGAGCAGAAGGAGCTTCTGGGAAAAGACAGCTGAGCAAAAGAGAAGCAAGTGGAAACTTACGGATTGCAAACCATGCGAAAACAAGTAGATAAGAAGTAGAAGACAAACAAAAAGACGCGTGATCATCGTGTGATCAAGTAGACTATTGGCTAGCTTATGCATGAACGGCGACTGTACAGCTGCAGATATCCGCTTAGCTTGACTATAAAAGTAGCTGAGGTTTGCTAATAAAATGGTCTTCGATTCACCATGGAGTCCGTGCTGTCATTCACCACAGTAGCATTCAAAATTCTACCAATGAAGAGTGCTGAGACCCTTGCAAATGAGCTAAATTATTTCTTAACATCTGATGATGCTATGAAAGAAACAAAATCTGTGCTGAAACCCATACTGAAATCCTTTGTGTAACTGGTCCTCACCAGAAGTGTTGTCTGAAATTGAACTGACCAGACAAGAGGTTATGGAACAAGCAAATGATACTAAATTGCCATCATTGGCTCTTTTCCAAATAAAAATCCTATGACAACACAAGTCTGAAATGGCTGGCTTACAGACAGGACTGTGTAATCTCTCCTGTAAAATGTTCTTGATACCTATGACTGGAAGGTGGCAAATGTGACACTAAATTTTAAATAAATTGGAGGAATCTAGGAAAAAAAGGGCATGTTTTCTACATTTCATCTCGGCTTTTTTTTTCCCAACAGGATGATAGTTAGGGGATTCAAACAAATAAACTTTTTTCATAAAAACCAGTATTTTTGCTAAACTTTTTTTAATTGTATGTGTAATATTTTGGTTTTTTTCTTAAAAGACATATTTGTATTTACTGAAGCAGTTCTCGGCATGTTTTGTTCTTGTAAATATTAACCTTGCTAGTAATAATTTTTTTCCACATTTTGCAATTTCAGAGTCACACAAAACCCCCAAAATAACTGGCCAAAAGGATAATCATGGCATTTGTGGTGAATGGTGCAGTTATGGGACATGGCTATAAATGTGTTCATATGTATCCTAGGTACATAGAGCATATAATATGTGACTATGCTAGTCCAACTTTGTATAATACTCTATTAGGATGTAGCAGTGTTCAGTGGTCTGGTCCCACAGATAGCAGTGCTGCAGTTTTTCAAAGCAATTGCTTTATATTCCCTCAGATGTAGCTTTCATATGTTCCTAGATACCAAATTAATGAACCCCATGTCGCAGACATTCATTCCCATGGAGAAGAAAGTAAGCCTATCTCAGCATTGAGCTGATGATTACTCAGGTCATGTTATGCTCAGAGCCACAGCAAGACATTATTTTTACAGCTTCATCAGGAAGTCCAACCTCTCAACAAACTCACTGCCAGGATTAGGTGATGAGGTCTCTCCTTCCAAAAGCCCCCACTTAGTAGTCCTACAAGTAAAATACTCAGCTGTAAATTAGCAGACTAGGTTTTATTCCTCCCCTTGCTTGCTTTGGCCTTGACTTACGCACTGGTGTGTAACAGAATGTTGTGGGTCATATTTTCCTCTTGAAATTCTTTCACTTTTATTAAACACTTAACTATTTGTTGATCAGACGTAGCATCTGTCCCATGTGAAAAGCCTAGGCTATAAATTTGTATTTTTTATACAGTAGAAAAACATTTGTCATTAATCACTTTACAACACCCTACAACATAGTACACTAAGGAGTCGGTTTATCTGGATTCAGATCCTGGCTTGAAACAATGACAATGTGGGATTTGAATCTAGATATTCTCCTTGAATGTTTTACCTATTACATTGCTGCAGACCCCTCCTCTGCCCCTAGTCCCACATAAACCAAGAAGATGACTCTGTGTTCTGTGTGAAAGGAGGTTTCTCTTTCCAGCCCATTTACCTGGATCTTAGGACAACTTTTACAGCATTATCTATTTAGGTACCTCATCAACTACTTCACACACTACTTCCCTCCCTCAGCTGCATTATGTTGGCTTTGTGAAATTCCATTCTCAGTATCAGCTCTGAGATCTCTCTCCTACAGGTAAAGAACTTGTGTATTTCTGAGTCAACACTTTCAAGTCAGCATTTCACAGTCACCAGTTCAATGACAGACATAGGTACCTCTGATGCGTTAGTTCCAGTTCCCCTTCCATGCAGTTCTGCGAATGCAAAAATAGAGAACTGTGGAAAATACAGCCCCTAGGGATCACTGTAAACACCCATTCATTCCACCAGATGGTATCCTTTCACTTAAAGAAGAATAGTTTCAGTAGCACAGATCTTTGGTTGTTTGATTTTGGCATTGGTCTCTGGGGTCTCATTTCAAAGCTATAGATGGCGAATATGACTGCTGTGATGGTTCCCGCTGTGCATCCAAAACACCATGTTAGGACAATGATCAGTCTTAACATAGGTTAAAAGATTGCGTCAAAGACAGTGGTATCACTCCGAACCCTGGAAGCTGGATTTATAATTAGTACAGGTACTGCTGGGACAACTAAGGGAAAAGAAGTTGCTAGATGTTTGCTTCAGGGACAACTCAAGTTTCCTTCACTTTTGGTGTGTGCTAAGGCTACAACAGACTCCCATATAAAGCTCTTCCCAAAACGAGATCATGCATGCTGGTTCTGACAGGTGGAGAAGAAAGAAAAATAATTAAGGTCTGAGCATATGTATTGTATCTGCTCTTTTTCAAAAAAAAAAAATTCCAACAGTCATCCATAAAACCCCCCTGCTTTGCTTAGTTACACTAAACATTTTCTGTTTTATTCTGGAAACAAAATACCAAAAGGTAAAATAAAACATACAAGGGTAAATAAACAGACAATCATCATATATGACAATATCCTGTCTGACAGAGTAAGAAAAACTTCCACCTCAGTTAGTCTGAAACTTTCTGTGTGTTTTCAACAGATACACTTCAAACGAAGTGTTTGCTTGAAATTTCTTGCTTGAAGGAGCTTGGTTTTCAGCATAGATTTAGCTGTTACAGATATCTCTGCTATTCATTTAAAAGAAACATATGAAATGGACATATATAAGTCCCTTATAGGGGCATGCTCACTGACTACTGAGGCAGAAATGAGGATGTGGACAGCTTGGTGTGTGGCCGTGTACTTCTTTGGAGCAAGTAAGGAATCAGTAGAGCCATGATGCCTGCTCTGCTGCTGGGGGAATGCAGTTTACTTGGTTTTGTTTTTCTTATAGGAGCTAAAATCACCCAAACCTCAAGTCTTGTACTGAAAGAAGATGAGAAAGCTATTCTGACATGCAGTCAAAATGATTATCACAATTCTATGTACTGGTATCTGCAGCAGCCAGGGAAGGGGCTGCAACTGGTCTATTGGTCCATTGGTGCAAATCAGAAACAAGAGGGTGACACTCACACTGGATACGAAGCTGACCAGTTAAACCTCACAGACTTTTACCTGTGAAGACGAACGATTCAGCTGTCTATTTCTGTGCCAGCAGTTTGGACACAATACTTCAAAGTTGCTTGCTTTCTTTACATAAAACTTCTCTCCCTTCCACCTTCTCACCTTCCCTCAGAAGGGAGCTGCTCTCAGCACAGGAAAAGAGCGTGTAGGCCGATAGCCTCTTCATAAACCAGATGTTGCCAAGGAGTTGGAACAAGAGAGGCAGAATAGGTCTTCGAAGTGCAGCTTGATTGCTGAACTCCTCTTTCCTGATCAGCCATTTATTGTCTATCTCATCAGAACAATCAATAAAGATTAACATAAACAAATGCAGACATAAAATAAAGGAAATGGAAACTGCAATCTACATAGCCACAAATTATTGTCCCCTAAGCCATTTTCTTAACTAACATAGAAGAGTTACTTGAAATATACATGTCTAAGTCTGAAATACTTTAGAGATAGTGACTTGTATGTGCACTCTCAGTCCTCTCTGAATATTATCAAGCAGTGAAAGCCAAATGCTTTTCACTGTGTTTGGAAAGGTTACCCTAATCACAAGAAATCTGTAAGACTAAGATTATCAACAGTAATGAGAAGGGACCTGAACAAAATGATATAAGAATAGAAGCTACACAGAACTAATATGCCACAAATTGGTTTAAAATGACAAAAGAGCAGCCATTACCATGGTCTGCAAGTGCATAGACACAGTCCTGAAAAGTTACATGTGTATGGAGGATATAAAGAGGAAAGGGAGATAGTACAAAGTAGTATGCAACTTAAAATGAATTCACATTCGAGAAAAATAACATGTAGATTTACATTTACTCAGAAATTGTTCTGACTATGCAGCTTGCTTCTGGCTACATAGTGAAACACATGCCACTACGTGTGTCACATCTATCTCTTTATGCCTCGTACTTATACCTCTCTCACAGCTTAATAAACAGCAACGCAGACTATATTAATCAGATTTATTCCTTCTCTCTGTGGGTGAGTTCTGAAGTTTTTTTTTCTCTCAGGCAACTTTGAGATGTTCCTCATTCAAAGTCTTGTAGTTCTCTCTGACTTTGAGCTAAGCCCTAATAGGAACACTGCTCCAGAAAGCACCCATATTTTGAAGACAAAAATGTAGGGGGATGAAAAACAGGATGCGGATGTAATTTTGTTTACTATATAAACTTTCCCCAATGGAATATTTCAGGTTTGGCACTAAGAGTCTTGTGTCTCACACAAAAAGACCCACCAGTGTCTTTCCAGCACCACCATTCTCCCAGATAGTGTCATTGATGCAGTGGGATCAGTCATAGCATGAGATACTCTTTGGTGTAAGCATTCAATGTTGATAATATAACAGATTGTCCTAAATTTTCCTAAAACAAGAAAGCACTAAGCAAAGTCCTTGTGATGTGTAAAAGTTACCTGCATAATATGCTAGCTCTGAAATAAAGAACAATAATAATGTGTTTCCAGTCAGAGGGTTTTGGAAAGGTTTAAAGAAAGGATGTAGACTGGGAACATTCCATAATTAGACACAGCATCCACATTCTGAGATTATTTTTATCCCAATCTGAATTATGGCAAATTATATTGTAAATGCTGTAGGGCAAAGGTGTATCTATATTACTACATATGCAGGATAAGCATACTGATCTTCAAGGGAAATTTTCTATTTGTGATTATTGCACAGCATTTACTCATTGGGAAAGGAATCATTGCATTACAGGCACATGCCCTGCAGAAAAGGTGAAAGAATCTTTATCTGAGTCCTTTAAATATCAGCTGACTGGCTAGGGATCAGTGTTGCAGAAAAGCTATTGAACATGAATAAGCAGCAAGCCCTTTCAGCAATATAGGCTAATTACATTTTTGGTTGCATTAGCAAGAGTGCAGTTAGCATGTTGAAGCACTTTTGAGGCTATATTTGGAATGCTACCTCTATTGTCCATACACACCCCTACCCTGCCCCAGCCCCAGTACAACAGAGACAGCAACAAATTGTAGAGGGTCCAGCAGAGAGTCACTGAGATGATGAGGGGACCGGAGCAGAAACATAAGAGGAGAGGTTGAGGGAATTGATTTTGTTCATCTTGGAGAGGAGAAGTCTAAAGAATGGCTAATTGCATGACTCCAACCACCTAAACAGAGTTGGAGTCTCAGAGGGGCACAGTGGAATCCAGTGGGAACAAGCTGCAGCAAGATAAACTCTGATTAGACATAACAAAAAACCCCCTTCCTCTTGAGGATGCTTCAGTACTGGAACAGATTTCTCAGAAAGCTTTTCAAATCTCTGTCCTTGAAGATGTTCAGAAATCACCTGGACAAAGCTCTGAGCAACATGATCTAGCTTTGGAGTTAGCCCCGTTCTGAACAGCAATTTGGATTGAGAGACCTCCAGAAGTCCCCTTCCATCAATTTTTTTCTACATGTGTATGAATTTTATCATCTTGCTTTGCTGTTTTGAGATAGCTAGAAAAAACGTTTGGTTTTTTTAATTTGTAAAAGCAGGTCAGCAGCTCCCCAAAACCCGCAAGTCTTTCGTTTTTTGTGTGTTGCACAACAGAAACAGCAGTTGCACATGCAAAACTCATCTGCAGACTTCAGTAACAAGCAGATTGTGTGATAACATGAGACAAAAACCGCACCAGCTTTCATAAGGCCCATACGTGTCTATTTCTGTCCAACTGTAATACGGTGAACTGAGAGCAGCACCCTGCCTCATCCTGAGAGGCCAGGGTGGTGGTGTGGTAAGAGACGCTGATGAGTTATCAGAACATTTTTTTGAGTAAATGTCAAACCACATCCTGTTTTGCTAAAATTCAACTGCTGTTCCCTTAAAGAGATATTTTCAAGCACATTTTGGCACATCATCTGCTCTGATTCTGAGGTACTGTTTTCTGCTGAGGCCTTCAGAGATATTTCCCCCTTCTGTTGATGACCATGGATATGCTACACAGAAGTTCCCTTCAGGGTCTCCACTCTGTGCCTCCTACTCGGTCTGCCTTGCTATTGCGTTCTCAGATGTTCTGCTTTCAAAGTTCCATAAGCACTCCTCTGTCTTGGCCTGCATTATTCTTACCTCTATTTAGGATACATCTATACATAAAGGTATGAATCTATTCTTCATTTATTCTAGAGTGAGCTATCTCTGAATTACCAATTGTTTAACTTGTGCCATAAGGTAATAGCTTAATGAGATGCAAAGAGGATGAAAGATCTCCAAAAACACTCTCCAGGATTAGTAGTCCCTTGGTTTTACAGTTTATGTTGCACAGAAATGATGCCCACAAACACAGCTTTAAAAAACCACACTCTGCTTCCCCTTCCTCCTCCCTCACAGATTAGATTCTCTTCCCTTTTTCTGAGTTGCATCCTGTTTTCTTTCCTCCTTTGCTTTTCTTGGTCTTTCTTATTTTTCTCATTTTCTTCTTCCTAATTTTCCTTTTTACTCTTTTCTTTAAAAAGACCACTTTAAAAAGAAGTATTTTGATAATACTTCATTCATTGTATTGTGCAATATCTTCCTGGAATTCTTTCCCTCTTATTGTCTAAACCCCTCCCCTTCATTCTTACTAGCTTGGTATCTTGAAAATGATGAGAGACACAATATAATTGTAGAGAAGTGGATTTATATAAATATGAACTTTAGGACATAATTTTGTCCGAAGTGGTCTCCTTTACAGTTAGAATGAGTTAGGACAAATGTGTACAGAGTAGAACTCTGTTCCTCTGCTTGGACTTAAGCATCAGCCCCATCACAAACATCCCATACAAAACACTGTTGAAAATGAGCATGGTGTACACAAACTTCCCAGCAGTAGCACTTCTCCAATAGTTTTCTGAAAAATAAGGAAAAAAGCAATAAATAAAAACCAATAGAGAAAACAAACATTTCTTTAGAAAACTTTACTAGACAAGGACATTATTTTTTCATTCTCTTGATTTGGAGAACTTGTTCAGTGCTCATTTGCACAAGTCATAACTTGGCTGCCCTTAGCTGAAATATCATCTTAACTAGTAATTGTATTAGACTTTTCACATTCACATTGCTGTGACTGATTAGGAACTGGTCTGAAGAATGAGAGGTTGGGGGCATCAAATGAAACTGGGTTTGGAGTCTTTCTCATGGAAATGTAATTTACACTAATTCTGCAGTATATTTAATGAGATAATGTACTGTAGAATGTGAAGTCAGTGACTTAGCAAAGTGTTCTAACTGCTTGCTAGAATATCAGCAAACATTTTAATGCTACAGGTAGGTCTGCTGCTCTAAGTGATATTTTCATGCTGAAATGTCGAGTTCTAGCAGCCAGTCTCATGGAAGATTTCATGAGAGTAGACAGAATTTGAATGTTCACATCCATGCATGTGTGTTCAACAAGAACATGAATGCGTGTGTCCACACATGTACAATCCTGCACCTGTGCCTACAGGCATGAATAGCTGTGCCTGCCAGCAAAAGCAAACACAGGACACATTGAGACACATACACGCAAGACACATCTCTCTTTACATACACAAGTGTGTGTACAGATAAATGAACTCACTGTCGAGAGGAAAACATTAATGGTTTAACTTACCTTTGAAGCTACTGCAATTAAAAAACAGAAGAAAAGAAATATGAGGTACTATTTGAGCCCAGATAGGCATCAGCACCTCTTTTAAAGTGTTCTGTTTGTGCAGTCACTTGTATAACAGAGGGTGGGTGTGAGAATGAGAATTACATGCCTTGTAGCAAGTTTGCAGAAGAACAGGATTGGATTCCTGTGCTTGGTCTGAATTTTCTGGGGACTGACAGATGTCAATTAAGTGTAGCAGACTGGCAAGAAACATGCCTTCAGTAATGACTGCTTACTGTAGATATAGAAGCCTTCAGAGGCTTCCCCCATACCCACATATATTTTACTCACCAGCATCAACATAGAAAAATTTGAGGATCAATTTCCAGTGCACAATTCGTTAAAAAATTGGCAACACACTCAAAACGATTCAAAGGGTTGAACCATTCCTGGGCTGAGATCCTCAGTCGGCTGGTCAGTGAGTAGGTAGTCACTCATCTGTCCCCACCCCTTCTGTCCTCTTAGCACCATTCACCTTCCAAACCAGGTTTAGGTGGTCAGGGTAGAAACCAGAGGCCAGGCATACCAGTGTGGCCTTGCTTTTCTGTTGGATCTCTTGCTTTGATGGGGAAAAGATGGCCACAGCTGGAGGTATGATTTCATTGTTCTTCCCCGAAACAGAAAGCAATATGGCCTGGAGCCTTCACCCTCATACATCTAAATATCAGATCATGTGTTTTCTTTTGTAGGAATATGTGTGTTAGAGACTGCATGCTGAATTCAAGATTCAATGCGACCTGTAGTGCTGAGCATGCAGGATCATGACCTTCAGTCTAAAAGACAGTTATATTTACATTAAATTTTAATTGTCTTTCCAACATAGTATATACTAAATATGCCATGGTATATATGTCATTTAATTCAAAATCAATAGGTTACTTGAACAAAATGTGGCTCCAGGATTTAAAATATAAAGGTACAGAGTGAGCACTAAACTTTTTCTCTGGATAGTGACCAAATAGGTGAGCTTACTAAAGCTAAGATACTAACTGAAGAAAAGAATTTAGTTCTCTCGTTTGTTGCATTGAGCAGGGGGCAAACTGATCCTCTGCATTCATCCTCTATTGTCTTTATCTCTTTCTGTGTATGTCTGTCTCCTCCGGTCCTGAGTAAAGATTTTTCTGAAATTTCTTGGCTTATTTTACCTCAGTCTCTCCTACTTATTTTACAGTTTTAAAAATAAACAAGCAAACAAGCTGACCGCCGCCCAAACATGTAACCCACAAAATCTTTAACCTACAAAGTTTCCCAAAATAACCAAGAGTGAATGTGTTCTGTTATTTAGCAAAGAAATAGTAGGCCATGTTTTCTTAAATAAGTCAGTCAGCTTAGTTCCTGCCACAAAATGTTGCTCATATCCAGAGCACAAAGACATAATAGAGTAATAAATCCCACACCCCACACACCTATTGAGCAAAATAAGGATAGAAATTATGAAGGCTTGATTCTGCATTGCTAATACCATTTCCACTCTGCTTGAGGAAAAATAAGTGCACTAGATCCTTGGTGTCTTCTCTTGGTGCCAAAAAGGACACAAAGTACACGTTTGTTAGATTACAAGAAGAAGCAAATGGTACTTCAGCTGTGTTTCTCATGCCAGTGTCACAGGACTTGTGAGCTCCATAATTTCTATTAAAACTGCCTCCTATTTATTCCTTGCATAAACTCATGGCAATGCAGAAAAGAACTGAGATCAGAAAAAAACAGGGTTAAATGCAAGACAAAAATTCCTCTTGCCAAAAGTCTGTTTCTCTGTGTCTGAAAATATGAATGCTTGAGTTTTGTGGTTCTGTGTGTGCATCATGTATGAATATTTCCCCTGCTACAGAAACATTCTGTGATACAACCTCTTTAGCTCAGATTCTTCCCATTTATCTTTTCTTACACCCTCATTGGATGACTATACAGAATTTTCTTCCACATCAGCATTTGTAGTTTTTCCTGATTTTCTTTCTCAGACTCATTTGATCATCTCCTTCTCCACTCTTTCTCTTTCCCCATCTATCTGTTAGGAATCTAGTGTATACATCTTAAATCTGAATAGCCAGACAGCATGGTAGACAGCTTAGAGATGTCATGGTAAAAATAACTTTAATGACTCTAAAAAGTGCATAAGAAACCAGACAAAGTAAAAACAGAAGGAATTTTGAATCTAATGAAATTAGTAGAAGCTTTATTCATTTCAATGAAACATTTTAACATTTGTTTTTCTAGTTTCACTTTCTGTATCTAGCATTATAGTTCAGGGTCAGCACTGTAAAACCTTGCAGTTCTTCACTCTCTTTACTTCTGTTTCTTTCAAGTGTAACAAAAAAATATTTTCATTTAATCTGTTTTGACGTTAAGTATGCTCTTCCCCATGAACCTACAAATACTGCTTTTAGGCATGGGATTTAGCAAAACCCTGACTGATAAATGTTCCAGACAATGACTTTTCTTTTTTCTAGGCCACTTGACATCATATATCCTACTATTTCACAGTCGAGCAGACTGAAGTATAATCACACAGTCTGATATTTGCCCTCATCCTTTACTTAATTCTGCAGAATTCTGAATCACCCAATTGGAAATCCCTTACCCATGGCACCCTCCTTCCTATAATTCGTACAATGATAGGTGCCTAATCCACAAAATCTGTTTTCTCCTCTCCCATAATTAATGTTCTGCCTGCTTCAGGTGATAAGGGACCCAAAACTAGATGTCATTTTCAAAGTAAGGTTTTATCATAGCCACCAGAAAGAATTCCTACTATATGCATGTCGTGGTTTAACCCCAGCCAGCAACTCAGCACCACGCAGCCGCTCACTCACTTCCCCCGTACCCAGTGGGATGGGGGAGAGAATCGGGAAAAAAAAGGTAAAGCTCGTGGGTTGAGACAGCAACAGTTTAATAGAACAGAAAGGAAGAAACTAGGAATGACACTAATAACAACAAGAAAGTGACAATAATAACAAAAGGATTGGAATACACAAGACAAGTGATGCACAATGCAATTGCTCACCACTCACCGACCGACACCCGAGCAGCGCTCCTCCCCGTCCCCCATGAAGCTGGGCATGATGTCCCATGGTATGGAATACCCCTTTGGCCAGTTTGGAGCAGCTGTCCTGGCTGTGTGCCCTCCCAACTTTCTTGTGTCCCTCCAGCCTTCTTGCTGGCTGGGCATGAGAAGCTGAAAAGCCCTTGACTGAGTCTAAACACGACTTAGCAACAACTGAAAACATCAGGGTGTTACCAATGTTCTTCTCATACTAAACCCAAAACACAGCGCTGTACCAGCTGCTAAAAAGACAATTAACTCTATCCCAGCTGAAACCAGGACAACACATTTCTTGGGAGATGTTGCTTCAGATATGCAAATGCTGGCTCCCACAGGAAGGTCAGTACTTCTGGCATGTGCTAATGAAAACGTTTGTCAGGGAAGATGAAAGAGAACTGACAGATGCCCTCAGTTTTCCTGTCAGCCTCTACTTACCACTCACTGTAGTGACTGAGGTCTGTTGTGTGAAATTGAGAAGGAAACCATACGAAAACAGTATCTATCTGTTGTAAGAGTATTAAGGTTTTGAAGGACTGAGGACAAAGAAGCCTCCATCAACTCCTCTCTTCCCTCTCTCCCCTCCTCATCTTCTGTGATCTAGGAAATTTTGGACACAGGAGTTCACCATCTGGGAGGAGTGGGGAGCTGTTTATTTTCTGTTCTCAGGACTCTGGGACCCTGGCTTGTGCCAACAGATAATTGTCCCCTATTCCGTGCCACACTTGGCACAGAACTTGCTCACCAACCTTTTTTGCTTCCTTCCTTTCAGATTATACCCTTTTGTCCTTTTGTTTCAAATGCTATTTCTCAAGTATATTAGTCCTTTACTTAGATTTTCAGACAGCATTCCCTTGCCATCAGTCCTCTTCTTCCTCCTAAAATACATAATCAGAACTCTAATTTGTCCCTTAATCTCTCTTTCAATTCCCAAATAGAGTTTCAGTGCCTTGATCTGCAAGTTATCTCCAGCTTATAAGATTTACTTCAAGAATCAAAACATTTTTCTTCTAAGGGCTCCCCCATTCACACCCTATCTGTGTTTCTTTTTGGTTTTTTTTCCCCCTTCTTCTGTATCTTTGTCTATTTCCTTGAATCTTTCAAAAGCAAAAATTACCTAGACGGTCTTTTAAAATGACAAGGGCAAATGTGGCAAAAATTATTTATGAACATAACAATTGCAACTGATTACCTCTCTCACCGATACAGACAGTAACTTAAACATGATGTGACTAAAATAGCAAATACAGGTATAAAAAGAAATAATTGAAAGACGAAATTCTTTCTGGGTTTCCGTTTTTTTATTTCAAACATACTTTGCAAAGAACATTTTCTTAATTGTAACAGTCAGCTTTGTCCCTCCTCCAAACTGCAGTGGGTCCGTGTAAGCACAGCTAAAAATTATTGCTAAAATTGGTAAAATCTTGCAGATAGAAGGCCAAATGGCTAAGATTGCTACTCTGTGTTGTCTGAGTTTGTGTAAAGGAGAAATGAACTCAAATTTCTTCCCTTAGTAGGGAAGGAAATGCTAACACTTTATGTGAATTATTGAGGGACATTGAATGGTTTAGTTGAAGATATCAAAAAAGTGCTCCTTTTGTTCATGCCATATGAATTTGAGACCCATAAAGGCATTTTTGTAAAAAGCAGTCTCTCAGAAAACAGTTCTCATTTTGTTTGAAAGTCATAATCAGAACACCAAATAAATCTCTCTGTTCAATATGATATTTTCTCCTGTTCTGAAGTGCTCTGAGGAGGTTAAAGAAGTGACAAGCACAGGGCAGGAAAAATTGCTCTATTTTATGGGATTATATCCATCTGTCCTCTAGCACTAAGATACACTTTTTTCCTGATGACATTAAAAAAGATAGGCCAGCTTCCCCTCAAATCTGTCATCAGATCCTTTTCAAACAAACAAATGCATTAACTGACAGGTGACCTTTAATCTATTCACCAGATTTTTCTTTGCTACCACTATGAGCCTGGTGCCATCACCAAGTTACTCTCAAGTAGGAACACAGTGAGAGAAAAAGCAGATACCATGCTTCTTCTGAAAGGGTGTCACTTCTCACCTGGCTAATGTTCTGTTCCTTTCTCTACCACCCTTGAATTCTGCGTCTATTTTGGCTAGAAATCAGCCTATTTTTCATTAGAACATGTGTGAGAATTTGCTTAGATGGCAGATACCAGAAGTGGAAGAGAGGTCCTCTTCTTACCAGTCACACAGGCAAATATAATGGAACATGTTCTAAAGCTTTGCCCCTTCCTGATTTTGCTCTACTTTTTAAAAATAGGAATGCAGAAATGTTAGAATAGCTGTGTTGGTCATACTGAAATATGAAGAGTGAATGCCAAGAAAAGACTGTAAGACTAATGAAGGCATGTAGTGGTTACTTTCTTAAAATACTCTTTTATCTCCAATGCTTTTAAGTTTAGGGATCACAGTAAAATTGAATAATCCTTTATAGCTTTGTCCTACTTTCCTGATCTCACACTGAATTCAGATCAACATTTAATTTATAAACGTGCTTAGTAATAGAGACTTCTTTTCATCCTTTACATCAGTAGACATGGATTGAACAATTACTCTAAGGTGCCTTTTGCAAGATAATAAATCATTTTAACCCTCTTTCTCAAATAAACACTTTAGCACATTTTATTCTATAATGAATTAATATTCTACAGTAAGAAACAAAAATACCTAAGGAAACTTACCAAGCACTGTCAGCTGGGTGCCCTGTCCAAAGTACAGTAGTGAGTTTGCACAATATTTTGAAGAAGTACCAGAATTGTCTGCCACTAGAAGCTCTCAACTGCACATAAACCTATATGATATCACGCTATGTCCTACCTTTCATGAGGTCACAAATGAGGAGACCTTTATGCTCTCATCTGTATTGGAAAATACCATGCTTTTGCAGAAGAGTATGCTGAAACAGGCAGTATGTTGCTCCAAGAGGTACTGTATGTAGTGAATCCAGCCTATCTAGGAAGCAGCTCTTTCCATTTCTATCTGTGTTCTGTTCTCAGTTTCAGAATTCAATCTGAGATAACTTTTCTAAGTGAAAGCAGAAAGAACAGATCTCTCCCTTTTCTACCATCACTGAGCTGTGCTAAAGAAGAATTAAGTTTCTGGAACCCATCTATCCTGCACCTAATTTTCCCTGACTTCCTTCTTGCCCAGTTCTCATACAGAAGATTTCTTTCTGTCTTAAGAAAAAAATTCCAGTGTCACGTATTTGTAAAATGTGTAGGCTTCTTTTCCTTACCTAGTATTGTTATGTGGGTCCCAGGACCAAACTTCTGAATATGTATCACAATACTACAGAGACTACCTCAAAATATACCCCTCCCCATAACAAAATGAAGTTTCTTTTATAAAAATATATTTCTTGTTTTCTTTTATTCCCACTCTGAAATATATAAATTCTTTTTTGTCCAAATAAATGTCTAAATTTCATTTACTTGCATTTACCCTTATTTTAGCTCCTGTACTATGAGCAAAAGAGCAACTCAGTCTTCATGGCCTATTTAGTACTTGGCTTCTATGATGAGAAAGGCAGCAGTGAGGCCCTTCTGTAACAGCAGTGGGGGGTTACATTTCATAATAAGTGAATCGGGGAGCTGTGCTGGTGTGTAGATGCTGGCAACATGCATGATATTGCATGCAATACCAAAAAAGACTAAAGACTTCTAGTTTTTTCCTTCCTCTGCACCCAGTAAATTTATGACTGTAAAACCACAGGATCACCCCTTCTGCCTTCCACCCCCATTTTTCTTTTCTTCATTTAGTCCAAGATTGGATCCATCTTTGCAAATTCTGAACTGCTGTGGCACAAAAACTATTGACAAGTTTGGTATGAAACATATGAAGTCTGTTTTTCCTAATGCTGACAAAATGTACCACTGACCATCTAAATAGTGCTGTACAGTAGGGTGTACTGTACTCTAAGGTGGCTAGAAGTGAATTGTAAGTTCTAACTATTTTATTTGGGATTACTGAATTCAACAGCCCAATAGAGGCGAGGCTGCTGCAGCTCTCTTTCCCTAGGTCCACCCACCAGCAAAACAGTGCATATTCCCAACAGGTGTACAAACACATACACAATACAGGTATATGTATACAAGCAGCCAGCCCTGATACAAATCAATACAGACAAAACACTCATGCAAACATAGGTGGCACTAACAGAGCTGGACGTATGAGCCCCTGAGGCCTGCAGGCCCACACCACTTACTGGTACAGACCCCCTCACTCACAGATACAAAGGTTCATGCACTCTTCGTGCACATGTGTGTGCAATCACATACATACACACACACACTGGATCCCAGTAACTGGCCTTAGACACCCAGTATACCCAGCAACTGTCCCCGAACTCCCTGGTCCTCCAGTTACCTCACACACCCACATGCATGCTGGGACCCACACTTGCACACTGTGGATCTCCCAGAAACTAACCTTAGACGTGCAGTCTGCTTGCTAGCTGGCCCTGGATACTCACTCTCCCAGTTGCTGGTACTGGAGTGTGCAAGCCTCTGAAGCCTGCAGCCCCACTCCAGTTGCTGGTACACAATGTAAGTACTGGATGAGCCTTCTACTGTTCTCATAACAGATAAGCTATTCCTATAAGGATTGTCAGTGAATGTTCTTTAATGCAACTTCCTTATGGTACTACACATCACTGGAAGTTGTGTTGTGGGACATTATTGCTACAAAAGACCAAATTAAAAAACAACTCATGCTTCTTGAATGGAAAAGAAGCTAAAACTTTATTCCTAATTCAAGGAGCTGGGTTCTCAGCCTCTGAGCATTAAGGAGGTGTTAGTTTTAAAGATATGAAATGATATGATATGATATGATATGGTTGATATGATATGGTATGATATGACATGGAAGTAGAGGGAAAACCCAGCAGTGATTACAACAAAGTGGAAAGAACAGGAGCAGGGCAGAGAATCACCAAGCAATAATGTTCAGAAGTTCTGAGACAGAAGCATAAATCCTTTGGTATGGAAATGTATAAAGTATAATTTGCTGTGTTCCTGCTGATGTGATGAAGAGGACTCTTAATTTATTCTCTGTACAACTTGCCACCAGCCTAATTGAAAACAAAACAGAATAAACAAATTAAAAAAAGAAGCAAAAGGAAAAAAAATACAATAATCTAGGAAATAATAGACCATATTTATCAGTGTCCCAACTGTGGTGTCTCCTAAGAGCATTAACAGAAATGACCAGGTTGTACCTCCATGCCTTCTCCCGTTTTTGTACCAAGGAAGTGTCTTAGCCTGTACAAATTATTTACTTACATACTGAACTAATATCTTTACACACAACTTTGTGTGTTAGATGACTAATCTGGTGGCCTTCTGCAATGGACTGACTGCATCAATGGAGAAGGGAAGAGCTACAGATGTCATCTACCTGGACTTCTGTAT
>JAVKLA010000030.1:50099-62436 GCA_034782735.1 Sagittarius serpentarius | reverse complement strand
AAAGTCAAGTTGGATGGGCCTTTGAGCAAACTGATCTAGTGAAAGGTGTCCCTGCTCATGGCAGAGGATGTTGGACCTTTAAAGGTCCCTTCCAACCTAAACCATGCTGTGATTCTATGATTGTGATCCAGTAAAGTACAAACCTACTCCCTGTAGTATCTTGGAAAAAGGACACAAAACCATAATTGAGATTGTGTTCATACTCACCCTCAGCTCTACCATGTCAATTTTCAAATACATCTCCCAGTCCTGCTTTTAAAGGAACAAGTTTTGAGGCTTCCACTAGTCTCACTGGGAATATCTTTCAGCCATATGAGAAACTTACTGATAAAAAGTTTTCCCTGGTAGTTAAACTTCTCCCATTTATTCAGATTTATCCCATCGTTCTTTGTAAATCTTTGTTCAGATATCCCACATATCTTCTAAAAAATGCTGTTTATTGCTTTCACTGCAGGCATGAGTCCCTTGACAATGCTTACAGAAAAATATGCTCTATCTAATATTTCCCTTCTTTACATTCAGGAGAATTTGTCCTTAATTCTCATCTTTTTCTGTGTGTTTAAAGAGTATTTTGAGAAGGAATTTCTCTGCTAGATAGCACTGATTTTATTTGAGTTCTGGAAAAACAATAATAGAAATCTCATCACTTGTGATTTTTCAAACTAGCCTGCATAAAGCCCAACAGAGCATGTGGAGAACCCCACAGCTGAGAACAGATTTAGTCTGTATCCATTGATCCTTGTACTAGTGAGTAAGCTCAAACTTCAAGCGGCACGCTAGCCTACCTTGACTGTCCACACCAGACGGCTCACCAAAACTGCATAGAGCAAGGCTTTGCCACAGAGAATGAGGTAAGTGAGCTTCAGAGAATTTCCATACCGCAAGTAGGACTCTGCAAATCAAACAACATTTGTGTACTGAATTATCATCATCAAAAGAGACTAAATCTAATGTAGCTTTAATCAAATATGAACCCTAGAAATCTTTAGCTAAGTGACACAAAGGAACTAGAGCCAAATGAATGGCTTTGTTGACATGAGATAACAGGGAATGGGAAAGAACACTGTGATTCAAAGAACCAAAAAAGAAAGCGAGTCGAGGAAAGACAGAGATCGGCTTTATGCTAAGAAAGTATGTCCTGATTGGGAATGTTTGACCATTGTGCTGCCATACCTACTGAAAAACTAGGCTGTTCATGCGAATCCACTCTTAGAAATTCAAATTAAACTGAATCACAACAGATGAATTTTTTTCACTCATTATTGTCAGTGGCCTCATGAGTGCTGCTGATATAGCAGGGAGGTTTTACATATCCCAGAATAACATGGCATGTAGAACTTTAATTATTGTAGATTTTTCTCTCTTAAAAAATTGCAGTAGTATTGATACAGCAGCCTGATCTTGGTTCAGTCTTTAGATTCCTGAAGCATTAAAGAAGTCAGTGAAAAATAAGAGTCTGTAAATATGTATATATAGAGGAAAGAAACATAATTTTTAATATGGATATCCTCGTAGTTTAGAGTGGAATGTGGCTTGTAATGAGAAGTATTCCGAATTTGATACTGAGAAATATTCAGAATTCCAGATTCTGAATCTTGATGTCATAATCACTTGGCTAAGTATGAATTTGTTCTTTCATGGATGAGCAAGCAGCTTCCCAACAGAAGGCAATGTTAAGGACTGGAGGAGATGATAAGGAAGGTTCCACAATTTCTTCCGTTATTTTGAAAGGTAATCATAAAAAGCTAAAAAACCAAAAGACAACTATATACGGCATGCACATACAACCCTTCTGAAATCTTTTTTTCTTCTTTTTTTTTTTAATCTGGAATACAAATCATTTAGATGAAGAAGTACAAGTTATTCTCGTAGTAGAAATCTCACACAGTTTGTACTTAGTGTTAAGTAAAACTGGAATTAAAATACATACAAATATTTGCCTGTGAGAAGACACACATACCTTCCGTGACTGCACAACCTGAAAGACAAAAATGAACTGAAAGTCACGTTTCTCTTCAGTACAAACAGAACACAAATTTTAGAAGTTTCAGTTTACTATATACTGCCTGATTCATTTTACTATACTGTATATTTTATTATACTGTACATTTTACTATACTACAGAGATTTTTTAGTGAAAATCTGAAGAAACCTTTGAAAAACTATAGATGTCTAATGATAATGTAGATATAGAGGTCCAGGAATATGAAGAGGCATATGCAAATACCTACATATTTGCATATATATTTGTGCCATAACAACACCCTGTATAGAAGTTGGATATAGATGTGTTTCACATCATAACCCACACCCTTTTGATTTGTGATTTCTAGTTTGTACAGCACGGTGATACACATTTCTTACTCACCAGCATCACCGTAGATTAATTTGTGTATCGATTCCAGTGTTCCATTCTTAAAAAAATTGGCAACACACTCAAAACGATTCAAAGGGTTGAACCATTCCTGGGCTGAGATCCTCAGTCGGCTGGTCAGTGAGTAGGTAGTCCCATTCTGTGTGGAAAACTCATCTGTCCCCACCCCTTCTGTCCTCTTAGCACCATTCACCTTCCAGACCAGATTTAGGTGGTCAGGGTAGAAACCAGAGGCCAGGCATACCAGCGTGGCCTTGCTCTTCTGTTGGATCTCTTGCTTTGATGGGGAAAAGATGGCCACAGCTGGAGGTATGATTTCATCATTCATCTCTGAAATGGAAAGCAATATGGCCCAGAGCCTCCATTACTGTCTTCTATCAGAAAGCTCTTAAAATTGTACTGTATTTGTGCTGTGTGACTCCTGATATATCTGGCCTTTTAACAACTGTCTATTAGACGATTAATACCTATTGGTAGACAGCAGGAAACTGAAAGCATTTGTCTTCGCTCATTACACAAACGTAAAAGGTCTGGCTACAGGCATGCATGACTGTTTGGATTTCTAGTATTTGTCAAAAGAACAGGAAAGCTGGAAAGAAGCTGAGCAAACAGGTAGGCAGAAAAGTATGCGTTAGTGCTATAAAGCCTGTAATTGTAATACTGTACTAATAGATAAGAGTCTGTGTTATAACGCACAAGCACCTTCAACTGACTGTGTTATGAGGCACAAGCATCTTCAACTGAGTGTGTTACATTCCTGGAGACATAGTGAGACATCATGATTATTGCAGTGTTCAGAATTATATTGCCAGGTGATACCCTACATGGACACCCCCCCCATCTAAGAGGTGACTTGAAAGGGAGGAGCTAATCTTTCTCACTGTCTGAAGTGAAGAACACTTTAGGTAGGTAACCTGAATCTGCCTATGACAAGTTTTGCTTTAGGTCTTAAATTGCCATCCTCTTTTAAGACTATGAAATATCTCTTTAAGTTCTTTATTATTTAGGTTCTCGTAGGTATGAGAAGCCCTCATCTTAGACTAGACATCTTCCCAAAATGATGCAAGATCTATACACTCACAAACTAAAAGTTGTCCCATGTCCTAGAGTGTTTAATACCTACATACAAGAATAAAGACAACAGACTTCTACAGACACAAGGATGTACAAGGCAACAATGAGATGTCACTCAGAAGCTAGGCAGTGACCCTAAAATCCACCTTTTTTTTTTAACATACTTTATTAGAGTGCCTTTTCACTCATCTAGCATGATAAACCCACGAGGTCTGCAGAGTGCACTTGGAAACAGAAATGCAGAGACAACTATGGAGCCAAAGAGAAAATGTTTACTTTTTTCCAATGTGAAGGCACTATAACACTATAAATTGTAGATGTTCTTCTTGATCACTCGCTCCTTTCTAGAGTGGAGAGAATTAGGAGAATTAGCAGAAACTTACATCTTGCTTAGATCTTGACCCCTAAGCCCTAGTGTTTTCTTTCAACTGTTAGCCTTTATCATGATTGTCAGTGCTTACTCTACAAAGATCCCTGGGGTGCTTTTGTGAAAACGTGTGAGCTTGTACAGACTTCAGAAGAGGTAACTAATTAGTAATAGAGATAACTCCCTAGAAGGTTTGGCACTGCTCTGCTTTCCTTCCAGTGGATATGAGGAAAGGCTGATCACTTGTACTGCTCCCTCCTAGTACGTGACTTTATGAATATTTTTCCTATCCTAAAAGTACCGCTGACATACATAAGTTCATTGGCTCATAGCCTAAATGGCTAATGAGTGAAGACATGGAAACAGATAGGGAGGACACAAAATAAAATGAGAGAGATTTAACAGACTAAATAAAAAAACAGGTAAAGAGGAAGGCAGGTGAAAAAAGCAGACAGAAAGAATGATAAAACTACTGGAAAGACAAAGAAAGCCAGAGAATGAGCATGCCTGAAATGGAATAAGGAGACTGGTACAAGCAAGAGCAGAGACAATCAGAAGAAAGTGTTATCAACAGCCCATTCTATTCTGGTCTTCCACGGTGTTCATGGCAGACACTGCCACAGTGCTTCATCACTTCCATGCATAAACTCATGCATTCCCTGTCACACATTCTTCACCTAACTAAGAGAGAAAGTACCACAGTTCTTCCATTCCTGTCATGGCAAGGTCAGTTTCATGATTTCTTGTTGTCTCTCACTCCTGCTCTCATTTTAAAAATCATCTGTGTGTATGCTACTGTCATTAATGCAAGGGAAATTTTCAAGTGTCCTCCACATTGAGCACTTGGGTTAATCACAGCTGCTTACCTATAACTCTGAGCACAGTGCCAACTCTGAAGGGAAGTAGTGCAGTTAAAAAGCACAGCTGTGCATGATCAGACTATAACCCGCAGTGTCATTATACTCTTCTTGCCAGCCACTTAGTTCCTTAAAATGGTACTGTTTAAAGGAGCTGACACCAGTGCGTATTTCTACAGTTTGCTATCAGATGTGGCAGTAGCAGATGGTTATTTTGCCCTGTGATTCCAAAATGCCTTGATATAGGTGATGTTAAATCCTTTCCTGGGACAGGAGAAGGCAGAGAAAGCAAATGGAGAAAAAGAGAAAGAATAAAGGAAAAAAGTGTACTGAGAGAAAAGGAATATAGTCCTTTTTGAGAATTAGAAGTCATGAAAAGGACTGTTAGAGGAAGCTAGTGTCCCAGAGGAGCTTTAGGCAGCCTGCCCACCATCTGTAGAGAAGGGAGAAAAGCACCAGCAAGACTAGTCTTTCCCTACCTGATTCAACAGGCACAAGAATCCAGACTCTACCTCTGAAATGTTGCTTTTGATTGTTACGTAGATGAACTGCAAAAATTTGCAGACCAAAGTAAAATCTTTCATTCCCAACCTATATAATGTTTTCTTGGAGAACAGGAGGAAACAGAATTATTTCTTCCTTTCTCCCTTCATGAAGTACCCAGTAAGGGAAGACAAAGGCATCACACACAAGGATCTCAAAATTTGTGCCTACACTTCCATACTAGCACATCCCATTTTAATAAGCAACCAACAAATCATTAATCCTGTCCTCATGGCTGTATGAAAAATAATCATTATTCTGCTGTTAATTAAGAATGCTCTTGCCCCTCAAACCAGTATCACATATATCACAGAGATTAGATTTCTGTCTTACCTAGGACTGTGAGTTTTGTCCCACTGCCAAAGTGGAGTCTTTCATTATTCACACTGTTTTGCAGCTGCAGGAAAACCTCTCTACTCTCAGTTCTCTGAGCCAAACCTGTGGACTAACCCTCCCCTCATGCGGTACCAGCAAAAGAAGAAACACAAAGTACATTAATTTATGGTCCCCTAAAAAAAAAAGAAAGGTCTGTAAGGGAACACCACCACATTTGTGTGTCTAATCAGGTGAGACCAATCTCAGAAATACCTTTTCCAGAGCTCTTTTGCTTCAGGCTTAGATGAATCAGTTGTTGCAGCTTTCACAATTTCTTTAGAGGACATTTATCTATTTATCTAGGTGTACTATTAGAAAATATTTCCCATATGCAGACAGAGTAATTTTCTTTGCTTATTTTCAACTAAACAGCCTCATTTCCTTAGTTTCCTCATTTCCTTTTGACATCATGAATATTATTCTCTTGTAAAAGAAATGTCTTTGTTTTTACTTACAAAATAACTTGTAATACAGGACCCTGGTCCACACTGCCCATTGCAGCAGTTCCTAAACATCCCTCCTTTCCTCCTTCCTTGGAAGGAAGTCTCTGCTTTTATTCCCTCTGTTCTCTTAGCTAGGATTATTAAAGTTAGCTGCATAATTGACTACGGTCAATGACGGATCATTGTATTGATTTTCATCAGCCCAGGCACCTCAGATTCGCCCTGGATTTCAGAAAATGTGCTGATCACTGAATTTTTCCTCTGGAGACTGAATTTTATCACTTGTAATCATTTTACTCTGCAGTGGAATGGTGTGGTACAAAAGCCTGAGGCATCAATTATTCTGACTCCAGGAGCAACAGAATGAGGAGACGAGATCACAATCATTTATCAGTCTTAGAAGCAGCTTTGTTTTCCTCTGGATTTGGAGAGTCCAAGAGACAGAAACTTTCCCTGAGAGCTACTTTTCTTTGAAATTAACCACATATTCTGTTTCTGTGGTTTTCAGTGGCCTTTTAGCATCTATTCTGAAATAGTAAGACCTTTGTCCTAAATGATCTTTTTTATCACCATCCTGATGAGCCTGTTTTGTGGAAACAAACTTGCTGTGCTGTGGAGAGTTGTCTTCTATAACAACAAAGAATTAAACAGCTGCAGAGAGCTGTTACTATTGCTTGTGATAAAGTTGGCTATTTTTGTGGCTTCTGCTTTGTCAACTAAAAATGCTAGTACACTTATTTGCCTTTCCTAGTTATCCGAGATAACACATGCTTTAGTTTATCCTGAAAAGATCCAAAGTAATTTAAGTTTGTAGAGTCTTGATTTTGTTTTCTAGACTTGTCCAAATTGTAACTGTAACTCAGTTCTCTCCAGACAGATAGCCTTTCATTGACTTGTCCTTAATCACCTGTAGCCCCAGGAGAACTAGCATTATGGAAAATAATTATACTTTTGGGGAGTAGTGATTTTTGCAGATTATTTTTGCAGATATTAAGACAATATACTTATGATGTGCACATATTTTTTAACTGATTCCTCATCCTAATTCTTTCTATGGACAACTTTTTATTCACTGAAAATGCATTCATTCAGTTCTCCAAAGTGAAATGTGTGTCCCTACCTAGAGTACTAAACTTAGTCTATTCTCCAAAGTAGACTGGGTTACTGGCACATCAGGAAAACACCAGTTCAATAATGAAAGGGAGAATAAGGTTGAAGTGAAGATCTCTAAAGAGAAGACCTGAGATTTGAAGTGATTTAAAAGAGAAAATAAAAATTTCTTACCTATTACTGTAAGTTTTGTGCCATCGCCGAAAGTCATCTTATTGGTGGTCACAGTGACAAAGTGTTGTATCATAAGTTAAGAGAAGGGATGCACTGCAGCTGAGTTTAGTAAGCAGAAGCTTAAGCAATGTTTATAGTATCTGGAATCCCAAGGATCCCTTAATCTCTGTCTGAAGGGCTTTGGCAGAAAACCAGCTTGAAATCCCTTGTATAATCTGTAGCATTTACAAAAGCATTTCCTAGAGTTTTTTGATACTTATTTTTATTGTCTACGTTTCACCTGAAGTTGTTTTACAACCTTTCTCTAATCTCCATGTTATCTCATTGATATTACCTGCTATTCTGATTTTGCAGATGTAGAAACCATGCAGATGTACCCAAAGTGGTAGAGGCTGTCATTGTCTAGAAATATAATTCCTCTACAACTAGAGCTTCCTTACTGTCAGTCTTGTACTCTAAGCATTGCAAAGCCTTCCTTTCTGTAACTTGTGGAGTTAATAATCAAATAATACTTGCTTTGTGGTTGTCATAGTCACATGCCTTCTCATATAGGTGGTTTGCCTTTGTGGCACTGAACTAAAACAAATCCATTTGTTTTCCCTTCAATGGCAGGCCAGCCATCTTGAACGGTCTTTCAGGATCCCATTCAATTTTCTGACAGGTTAAAAGTAATCCATACAAGGAGAATACAGAAGAATTAGTTGGCTGATCTCAGAGAAACCCTTGATATCCATTAGGAAGAACTGCAGTGAGACAGTGTGGAGATGGATTAGAGAAAATCTTTATGCTCACAGGCATGAGTCAGTCAGTGGACACTGGAGGCTTATTTAAGAGAGAAAACGCCAACACACTTTATGTAGTGCCTCTGAAAGATACCTGGTACGTCAGAATTATTTTTCTAACGCTTTTATCGCGTTAATAAAGAACCATTTTCTGGTCTATTGCAAACATTATCGCATCAGAAAAAAAAATAGTAATTCTCTGCTTCACGTACTGTGATAGGTTTTTGGTGCATCTGCAGTCAGTCTGGTTTGCTAAAAATTATTTCAGTGTCTCAGAATCTCCAGGCTTGTTTTCCAGAGAGGGCAGGCTCAGTTCTTAGATGATGAAAGTAAGTCCTAGCATACTAGATCTGTCAAGAAAAACCAATACAGAACATGCCCACTGTGCTGCAGAATTCTCTGTAGCTGTCTTAACACACTTTCCCACAAGGTTTACGCACATACGGGTTTTTGTAAAGGCTTCCTGGGGAATGTATCATTGTGGATCACCTGTCCCCACAGCAATACAACCTCATACAAAAACAATCCCACCCATGGCTCCGCCCTCCCATTTTTGCCATCCAGTCACCATGAAAGATTGCCATGGGAAGCGCAGGCCACGTCTTTCCTCTGCCATTGCTGTTTCTGTGTGATAGTCTGATTACCTCTTAGTGTATCCATTATCCCTGAATTTATAATAGCGACATTTTTTCCTAAGACAAAAAAGTAATATACATTTTTTTTTTTATTAGCTAGTTTTAAATGCAGTTATTTTTCACTTCGTAAATTCATGGCAGTGTTCATGCTGCTTTCCTCCCCACTCTTTTTTTCTTCTGCCCAGGATGATAAACAGACCTCAAGCCCACGGTAACTGGTTTGCATTGAGACCGATTTGCTTACTACAGACTGGTATTTCTGTCTGGAGCCTGAACTGACTGTGAATATCCCCTTTGATCTGTGCTGCACTTGTCACAGTTGCTCTGAAAGGGAGGGAAGTAGGATGCTGAGCTCTTACGTTTGTATTCCTCTGACTGCCCTGTCACAGGAAGCAGAACTACAAGCTTCTCCCAGGTGCCTGTGACCCTTACTGTGAAAAGGCTTCATCTCGGAGTAAGAGCGTGGCTTCATTTTGGAGACGATCTGAAGGGGGTGGGGACTAGCAGTAACAGGATATTTTTATCTCCCACCCTTACACATAACTAAATGGACACACAAAACTGTATTTTCCCCCGGTAAGTTTGTCCAGGTAACTCCCAAGAATGAAAGATCTGTGCCAGTGAGACTGTGTGTACCAGCACACACTGAGACAATACAGGGAAAGACAGGCATGTGAACAAATCACTTTATGTTTGGGGCATATGCAGTCCATCCTGGCCTGGTGTTCTCACATAAAAGTTCAACACATAGTCAGCAACATGACCAAGTACCTGCAATAAACATGTTGTTCATATTACTCTTTAATGGTTTCACTTCAGTTTGTCTTGATATAAAAAAATAGGCTGTAAGTACAGAACAGAATCTTTCAAAACAAGGTAATTCTACTAGGAAAATCACAAATTATTTTCCCATGTTTTCAGATATCACAGAAGAACCCATAATTTCTGATATAGCCTGCTCAGCTGGGAACAGCTGTTAGTGTCCCAGGGAAAGGAATGAGAAACACAGACTAAGCTGAAACATTTGGGACGGAGACATAGGACTACAGAAGGCAAGATATTGGACAGGTGATCTCAGCTGCCGCCACAGTATCCTCTCTTCTACAGTAGCAAGTGGGGATGACTGCAGACATTTGTCTTTGTTTAGATTGAATTATTTTTAAAAATACATTTAGGATTTTATTTGTCTGGCTCTGCCTAAATAATAACACTAATAGTAAGATATTATTTGCCTGCCTTGGTCTTAGTCTGCCTCAGATCTCAACACTGTTTATTCAGGGTCTAAAACCGTTCTACTAAAATTCATTTAAGATTATTGTGTCTCCTTCTCCAGTCTACAGCTCCATTAGTGTCCCTACTGTCACTAACAGACTCTCTCCCATATGGTGACTTTCATTTAAAAAAGAGCAAATTGCCTCTATTAATTTTGAAGGAGTGTTTCTATGTGGTGCTAACATCTCCTCAGGGCATGTTCATAAGGGAATTTCCAAGACATGCCAGCAGAGACCAGTCTTGTCCCATTTTGTTCATCTGCAACCTGTCAAAAGGAAAGGCCTTGCAGGCCATGAATTTAAATGAGTGAGAGGGAGAGAAGAGAGGAAAGAGAGTTCCTTGTTTTTTATTTCCATTTCTCTCATAGGAGGCTTCATGGGCCAAGCTGTGTAAAACTTCAGACAAGAAGAAAAGGCAAGAATATGCAAGCAAGAGACATTTAGGACCATATTTTCTAACAATGGTATCATTTTAGTGGAGAACTTCACAGGAAAGTAGTGATCATATCACTTACATCAGTCCTGGATTCTTTATAGTTTACAGAAGAAGCAGCTGCAAAGAAGCAGGTAGAACTACAGAGACACCCTGAGCTTTACAGGTTTGTTTTAGGGACACTAGGAAGTTCTGTTCATAAACATTCAGTACTTTTGACCACAAACCCTTGAAATTAAGCAACAGCTCCTTTTCAGAGCATATCTCTGTACTGAAAAGATAAGATGATGGAAAGAGAGGATGTGTAAAATCACCTTGGCTGGCTGTCAGGTGCCCACCAAGCCCCTCTATCACTCCTCCTCCTCAGCAGGATGGGGGAGGGGGGGAGAAAATAAGACGAAAAAGAACTTGTGAGTCTTGATAAAGGCAGTTAATAAAGAAAAAGCAAAGGCTGCATGCAGAAGCAAAGGAAAAGAAAAAGATTTATTCTCTACTTCCCATCTGCAGGTGATGTTCAGCCACATCCTGGGAAGTAACAGGCAACAGGTATGGGGCTCTGGAACTTGAGGGCCAGGCAAATGAAGAACAAAATGTAGAGGAAGATTTATCCAGATCTATCCAGGGAGCTGCCTAGGACAAGCCAGTCAACCCCACGCATTCAGCCATCCTCTGTTAAGAGAAAAAGGAGGGTAATTGTCATCGGTGATTCCCTTCTGAGGGGGACAGAGTGCCCAATATGCAGGCCTGACCCATCCCACAGGGAAGCCTCTCAGGGGCCTGGGTAAAAGACATTACTAGGAAACTCCCTGGTTTGGTTCGGCCCTCTGATTATTACCTGCTTTTGATTGTGCAGGTTGGCAGCGATGAGGTTGCTGAGAGAAGCCCAAAAGCAATCAAAAGGGACTTCAGGGCACTGGGGTGACTGCTGGAGGGATTGGGAGCACAGGTAGTGTTTTCCTCTATCCTTTCGGTGGCAGGGAAAGACACTGAAAGGAACAGGAAAACACACCAGACCAAAACGTGACTCAGAGATTGGTGCCATCAGTGGAATTCTGTTTTTTTCGACCATGGGGAGGTTTACATGGCACTGGACCTGCTGGCGAGAGATGGCGTCCGGCTCTCTCAAAGGGGAAAAAGGATCCTCGCCCATGAGTTGGCGGGGCTCATAGGTTTGAAGGGGGAAGGGGATAAAACTAGGCTCACCTGAAGATGAGCCTAGGGGAGGCGTGTCGGTGTCGGGGGTGGAATTGATAGCCCAGCTCAAGTGCATCTATACCAATGCACGCAGCATCGGCAACAAACAGGAGGAGCTGGAAGCCACCATGCTGCTAGAAAGCTATGACCTGGTTGCCATCACTGAAACTTGGTGGGATGAATCCCACAACTGGAGTGCGGCTATTGATGGCTACAGGCTGTTCAGAAGGGACAGGAGGGGTGGAGGCGTTGCCCTCTATGTCAAGAGATGGATAGAGTGTGAAGAGCCGGCTCTGAAGAATAGCCATGAACAGGTTGAAAGCCTATGGGTAAGAATTAGAGAGTGAGGCAACAAAGGGAGCCTTGTGGTTGGCATCTACTACAGACCCCCTGATTAAGGGGAGCCTATTGATGAAGCCTTCTTGCTCCAGCTATGGGAGGCGTTGCGCTTGCAGGCTCTCGTCCTGCTGGGGGACTTCAACCACCCTGACATCTGCTGGAAAAGCAGCACGGCAAGCTGTAAGCAATCCAGGGAACTCCTGGAGTGCATGGATGATAACTTCCTCAGCCAGGTGATAGACAGCCCCACCAGAAGAGAGGCGATACTGGACTTGATGGTCACCAATGTGAGGGAGCTAATTGGTGACGTCAGGATTGGAGGGAGCCTGGGCTGCAGTGACCATGCACTGGTGGAGTTTTCGGTCC
>JAVKLA010000030.1:26396-49999 GCA_034782735.1 Sagittarius serpentarius | reverse complement strand
GGTCCAAAGGAGGGCTACGAAGATGATCAGAGGGCTGGAACACCTCTCCTGTGAAGACAGGCTGAAAGAGTTGGGGTTGTTCAGCCTGGAGAAGAGAAGGCCTTATTGTGGCCTTCGAGTACTTAAAGGGGGCCTATAAGAAAGATGGGGAAAAATTTTTCAGCAGGGCCTGTAGCGATAGGACTAGGGGAAATGGCATTAAACTAGATTTAGACTAGATATAAGGAAAAAATTTTTTACAATGAGGGTGTTGAAACACTGGCCCAGGGTGCCCAGAAAGGTGGTAGAAGCCCCATCCCTGGAAACATTCAAGGCCGGGCTGGACAGGGCTCTGAGCAACCTGATCTAGTTGAAGGTGTCCCTGCTCACCGCAGCAGGGTTGGACTAGATGGCCTTTGATGGTCCCTTCCAACCCAAGCCATTCTATGATTCTGTGATTCTATGAAGTAAAGCCACAGTACATGTAGAGGTTGCTCTGGAAGACAAATGCCTTACTAATAAATGACCCCTCTCCTCCTCCTTTTTCTTAGCTTTTTATTGCTGAGCGTGACATCATATGGTATGGAATATTCCTTTGGTCAGCTTGGGTCAGCTGTTCTGGCTATGTCTCCCTCCCAGCCTTTTGCCCACTCCCAGCCTACTGGCCTTTGGAGCAAGGGGGGTGGTGTTTGGAGAGACAGCCTTGATGCTATGTGAGCACTGCTCAGCACTAGCCGAAACACCGGTGTTTTATCAACACCTTTCTCGCTACAAATACAAAGCACAGCAGTATGAGGGCTGCTATGGGGAAGTTAACTCCATCCCAGCCGGACCCAATATACATCCCTATGCAGATAGTGATGCTATACCATCCTATGTATGTATATTTCCTTTATTTCCTTCCACTTGTTTCCCTTCTCTTCCAGCTTGTGTCTACTCAGGCTTCTTGTTAGATGCCATTGATTTACGCCAAGGTTGTTCCACTAAAGAACAATATTGTTTCCCAAATGTTCATCTTCTGCTCCCAACCCAATACCTGTATTGCATGATTAACACAAGGTTATCTGCCCTGTTATTTCTGTTCTGTGTCAGTTCTTGTGTCACAGGAAGCCTGAGAAACAGCAGCTGTAGTGGCAAACACCTTCTGTTTAACATTTTCATTAATGAGCTGGATGATGGGGCACAGTACACCCTCAGCAACTTTGCAGACAGCACCAAACTGGGAGGAGTGGCTGGTACATCAGAGGGTCATGCTGCCATCCAGAGGGACCTTGACAAGCTGGAGAAATGGGCTGATACTATCCTCATGAAGTTCAACACAGGGAAGTCCAAAGTCCCGCACCTGGGGAGGAATAATCCCATGAACCAGTATATGCTAGGGGCGACCCAGCTGGAAAGCAGTTTGGCAGAAAAGGATCTGGGGGTCCTGTGGACAGCAAGTTGAACATAAGCCCATAATATGCCCTTGCTGCAAAGAAGGGTAATGGTATCCTGGGCTGCATTACGAAGAATGTTGCCAGCAGGTCTAGGGATTTGATCCTTCCCCTTTATTCAGCACTGTTAAGGCCACACCTGGAGTACTGTGTCCAGTTCTGGGCTCTTCACTACAAGAAAGTCACGGACATACTGGAGAGCATTCAACAAGGGACCACAAAGATGATTAAGTGACTGGAGCACCTTACATAGAAGGAGAGGCTGAGAGAGCTGGGACTGTTTAGCCTAGAGAGAGAAGGCTTGGGAGGGATATGATTAATGTATATAAGTACCTGAAGGGAGGGTGCAAAGAGGATGCAGACAGGCACAGGTGCCCAGTGACAGGACCAGAGGCAATGGGCACAAACTGATATACAGGAAGTTCCTTCTGAACACCAGGAAACATTTTTTTTTCACTGAGAGGGTGACTGAGCACTGGAATAGGTTGAATAGGTTGCCTAGGGAGGTTGTGGAGTCTGCATGCTTAGAGATATTCAAAATCTGTCTAGACACAGTCCTGGGCCACTGGCTGTAGGTGGCCCTGCTTGAGCAGGGGGTTTGGACAAGATGGCCTTCAGAGGCTCCTTCCAATCTCAACCATTCTGTGATTCTGTGGTTCTGTGATTCTGCAAATCCCTCCCAGTAGTTGCAGGATGACCACATCACATGGTATAGCATCATTATCTGCATGGAGATGTGACTTTACACAGCCTCTCCTTCCATCATCTTATCTTTTGGGTAGCCACTATAGCCTCCAGACTGCAGGTAGGCTATTATTGACAAACTGCTGTTCATTATGAATGACAGCTGTTTACACAGATGTGTCTGAGATGTCACTGATGAGGACCTAAAACCTTTGACTATAGTTTCTGTAGCTACAGCTCCCCTGCCACATTTTACAGCAGAAGATGAAGAATAAATATGAGGACGGGGAGTGCAACAAAGAGGAAAGTAGCTGTTTCATAAGAAACTTCTTAGAATAACTGCTTTTTGTGCAGTGCCAGTTCAAACTGGCAAAAGAAGTACTGCACAAGAGAAAATTGTACCTCAGAGCTGGAACAGGGAACTGTGACTACAGAACTTCAAGATGGCAATGACCACTAGAGACCTCTGTGGAGACCTGGAAACTGCACAGCTGTGACCAGTCAACAGCCAGCTTATTAATCTGCTGAACTTTGAAGGCTACTGATAAGTTTGTTTTCACAGGGCCTTAAAATTGCATTTGCCACTCTAAACTAATAATCCTCAAGAGTTGAGAAATAGAAAGGGATCCTTCCTCTGTTATGTTCCCAGAGCTGATAAAACTGGTTTTCTGTGTTTATGCAAGAGGTCTGAGCTAGGACTGTAACATTATGATTTTCAGGAACTGGTTATTAAAAGAGAAATAAAAAAAATTAAAAAAAAGAAAATCACCCAAAAGTCACTCCCAAAGTTACCACTATGGTATTTATATTCCTTAATGATTCCAGCATAAATTACTTTCCCTAAAACTTTGATAGGGCATTTGGATCACCAGTAATAATTCCAGACAGCAACAGAGTGAATGTGTTTGGTACCTGTGGAAAGATGATCTCTATATAAGAAGATCAGAGGCTGAAGAGAGTAAGGAACTCAGTGTGTCTCTGCTATGTGAAAGACACTGCTTTTCCAGTGCTTTCCTGCTCTATGTCTGTAGCCTAGTATGAACAGTGAGTAGATCACAGACCTGAGAGTGTTCTGAGGAGCAGATGAGTGCTCCCTGCGAGCAAGGAATGGTGTGTAACACTTGTTGCTAAGCAGCTCCTGGAGTCAGAACATTGGCTACCAAGGTGTGCAAGGAATGGTGTGTGAGGCTCAGTCTTTCAGAAATGTCTTTGGAGGACTGTAGTAATTCTGGGATGTGACTAGATTTAGTCTCTTCAGAGCCTCCACTGTGTTCAGGGTGAGACTGCAATGAACACGAGTTTCTGTCATGTGTCTGGATTTCTCTAACCAAGAACAGTTTAGCTTCTTTTAGAGCAGAGCCTGGAAGCAAAGTAACATTTATGTAGCATGGTTGATCAGGAGACTAGGACCCTGGCATGAAATACAGTGATCCATCCTGGCAGTACAAAGGTCTCCTACCAATTCTGGTGAAATGGATTGTGAGGATCTTCTACAGGACATGCTCCCAGCTGATTCCTGCTCCTTGCTCTCACCAGCTATTCTCATCACCTCCCACTCCTTTTTTTGCTGTAATCAAACAGTATGTTCCATTTCAGCATATCCAGCTTTGCCACATCAGTGAAAAGCATAGTACATTTGCTACCTGTGATAGTTATGTGCTTCATATGCTATGTCTTCCGTATAAGCATATGAGATAAACAATTGGTCTGTGCTCAATGGTAAGCAGACTGTCAAAGACATGACCTAAAAACAGAAGCCCCAAATACACAAGTGTATAGCCATACTTTCTTAAAAATACCTTTTGCTCTTATGTGTGCTGTTTCCCTTTCTTCGAAGAAAAGGTTAAGTCCTAGGTTATGCGATAAAAACAGCAGCACAGCCAGGCAATGGCAGGTGGGGGAACCCTAATAATACCCTGCCCTCACTTTTCCCAGGCCCGTCACAGAAGAGCAATTAGTTCATCAAAAGCTTGTCTCTGCAAGCAATGAAGACAGGGGCACAATGGGAAGCAATTTCTGCCTTCAGTTGTCCCTCACAACGGGAGTATCAGGTGACAGCAGCTTTTTGCGGTTTCCTTTCTCTGCTCATGAGGTTTTGCTGTGAAGTCCTTGGTCCAGCTCAGAACTGTGTGCATTTCTGTGGCAAAGAAGAGAGGGATCCTGCAACTAAGCAGTGTGTGGATCAGGTGAATAAATGTGCTGCAGGGCACACTGTTGCTTGTAAAGCTGCCAAGGGTTGTTCCTCCCAGAATGGAAGGTATGCCTGGTCCCCTGAGTACGTTTCCTCCCACCTGTACTGGTGCCATCCTCCTATGTCCGTAATCAGAGGCTGGCCTCTCTTCCCACACTAATCAATCCTCTTATAGGGCACCTCTGTCTTTGGGTGGATCATCAGCAGGTGGAAGAACCTTGAATTCTCCTTGCTTTGTACTCTTTCCTTAGTGCTGTGGTGGGGTCCATGGGGAACTAGCGGCCCAGAACATGGCTGTGCTTCTGTAGCACCAATCTTAAGAAGTATCTGCTGCCTTTCACTAACCGCAGCAGCAGTGCCTCAATTCTTAATGCTGATCTATGGGTTTGTATTTCTGAAGGCTTTTTGTCTTTGAAACTAGATGCTGCTGCACTGCTTTGTCTGTCTCTTTTCCCTCCAAAAATTCTTGGGTCTATTCCCCCATTTCTTCCTTGTTTTTCTTCTGCTCTTCCTCTGTCTCACTTTTTTCAGAGACTCCATCTCTCACTCAGCCAAGGCAGGGATTTTATCTTAATGCTCAACCCCCTTGCTGTACCGTGTGATCACTCGCAGCACAGAAATACGTGGCTGCATCCTTGGATGTCACATTCTTGATGGTCATCACAGAGTAACCATTATTGTCTCTGCTTATCTCAAACTTGGCCTTGCTGTAACCTTCCTCATAAGAGTTCTGCATCCATGTAGAAATACTGGCTACTAAATTCAGACCATTTCTTGGAGTCTGCTGGTACCAGAACATATAGGCAAGTCTGGTATAATTCTGGTAGCAGGAGATGTCCACAGTCTCTCCAGCTCTCTTAAGGGTTTTTTCTGGCCACTGTGTGATGAGGCTTCCGACCCCAGCACCTGCATGAGTAAGAGAGAAAAAGAGAAAGAGAGAAAAAGTACAGATGATGGCCAAAATGGGTCCTTTACCTCACACCAGCCCTGCATGGCTTGGATGAGAGCCATGCTGCAGATGGAACTCTTGTCTCTCACCAGGTAAAAGAGCAAGCAAAATAGTCAGCATGGCCCGCCAGCTGTCCCAGAACAGTGTGTTACTGCTTATTTTGACTTAAGAGAGAAGAGGCTAGAGAGACTGATGCCCCTCCCCTTGTTCTGATCTTTCCGTCAAGCTTGGGCAGAGAAGAGAGAAGGGACAGTCCACCTTTGATACCCTCTTTGGTGAGCCTTTGAAAGCAAAGCTGAGTATCCATGTGGCTGTAAATTTTGCTTTAGCCTTTCCACAAGTCAGGCAGTGCTCTGAGCTCCTGACAAAAATGTGGGATTTCTTGCAGACCAGTAAGTTGCTGGCTGAACATTGTACTGTCTGTCACTCCATCATTGTGTATGTCTGGGAACTGGATCTGTCAGCCATGAACCTGGGAATATTGGCCTCATAAATGATTTTTTGATTCATTTGCATCTGTGGATATAACTTGGGCCACCTTTCCAGATGGGTTTATTCCAGTAAATATAAACATATAATGTTGCAGTCTGGAGAGATGTTCTTAATACCTGAAAGGTGATACCTCACAACTCAGAACTTATGTTAGACAGAAGCAAAGATGATAGAACTGGATAGTGGAGGCACAAAAATAATGTCTAATCACATCCTAATTTCTTCAGTTTTCCTGTCAGGGAAGCATATTCCCTGCAGTTCAGTCTTCCTGGGAGCTCTAATTCACTTCCTAATAGCAAAAAGCAAGACATCTCTGCCAGCCTTTTTTTCTGAAAGCAAAAACTGTGGTTAGACATTAGCCTCATGAACAGTCTTTTTCTAGTCTGCCAAGTACATCCTAGTTAGCCTTGTCTTAACCTATACCACTCTATTTTTTCTGAATATGAAGATTCAAAACACTTTGACATTATTGTAGCTGATTCTTTTCTCACTAGTACTTTGAATGAAATATACATAATTAGTTTCAATGATTTTCTTCAGTAATCCTGATATTGCATCTTCCAAACAATAAGCAATATTACTGAGGTTTTCTCTTTTTCTTCCTGCTTTGTTGATATCCCCCCTCCCATATTTGCCTGAAGCTCTAGAGAGATTCATATCTTCCCTTGACCTTTATATATTTGTAGAAGAGGCACGTTCTGTTTGTGAGCCTGGTGATATTGTACTTTCTCTGGGCCTAAGGCTGAGTTTCTAGGATCATACCAGGATTCAGACCAGTGTGGATCTCAAAAATTTTGGTAGTGAATGTTCCCTGTCTCACTTTTTAATTCTGCTTTTTTAAGAAGTTAACAGAAATTACCTGAGAAGCTATAGCTTCTTCCCAGACAGGAATGAAAATATATTCTATATAATGTACAAAAGTTTTGTATGGTGTCCAGTGTCATGGACACTTAGCATATGAGGAGTAGGGTTTTGACCATGGCTCCTGTTCCGTCCTTGCCAGTTCTTGCCACTGCATGTTGTCTCAGGAGAAGTTATTACTTACTCATGCTCCAGCGAGGCTGAGCCCTGTGCAGGATGTATTACAGTTTCAGTGACTTATCAAGGAATTGTAGACAATACAGAACATTTCTTTTTGATTGCCTTCCGTATCTTTTACATTCGTCTTTGAATTTTTGTGCTGCTTTCAAAGTCAATACAGCAGTTAGCAAATGAGTTTGACCAAATTTAATATGCTTTTATATTCTTCTATGGTTTTGACACAGATTATCCTTTGATGCATATTTTCAGCATTTACTCCCCACAACCTCTTCTTTTTTATTTTTTGTGGAAGTCTTGTTAAGATTTTGCTTGTTCTCCATCTGAATTTACTGACATTTTGCCCTTTCACCTTACTGCTACGATGGGATACCTTGAGACACTTCCATGGGCCATGTTGAGACAGTTCCATGGGTCACTGCTGCTTTGATGAGTGTCCTAAAATGACCCCTACATGTCTTGTGCATGGAGACACTACAGGATTTTTAGTTTGATTATTGTCTGTCATGCTGGACCTGTTAAAAACCTTTTCTACCAGTGTTAATCAGACCTCAGGTCCTGAAGGGAGAAACTATTTCAGAAACTTGATGGGAAATGAAACAGACTATGGAGACTGTGGGAATTAATTCTAAGATTATGCTGTGTAAGAACTCTGAGACGTTGTGAAATCATTTCAGTGCAGCTGGGCTGCACATTCTTCTCTAAATGCATGCATTAAAATTTATTACTCATTCCAGGATAAAGATTTTTATTCAGAGTAACTTTTCTGTCTCAGGAAACAAAAAATGTTTGCACACTCTCAGAAAGAAGGAAGTATCTGGAAGATGTAACTCAGGACCTCTAGTGTGTCTCTCAGGAATTGCCTAACATGTTGCTGCCTTCTGAAGAGTAGCTAGCTGGACAGCCTTTTTGTTTTTCAGTTCAAAATATTTAATTCGTTCAGTCTATTTTCTTCTAAGAATAAAAAAGAAACAAGGGAGAACACAAAAGTACCAAGATAAAAGCAGGTATGGTTGAGCTTCCCAAATCAGAACCTGAAATACTGGATTTGGGGATGAAGAGATGTAGGAAAACAGAGGAATAAAGTTATAAAAGGAGCCAGTCACAGGTAACCAGGTTGCTGGTGAGTATGCTTGTCTGGCTATGCCTTGTGCCTGCTTAGCTCAGTGTATTCATGTCTTATTAAATTCAATTTCCAAGTATTTCCCTGAGGGAGGAACTGTCTATTCTGTCCACATGTGTTTTGTTTATGGAGGTCTAAGTGCTAGGAACTGGAGTCAGATCACAGGTACCAGCATATGGAGAGACCACAGTGAGTGAACTTAAGTGCCAGAAACTGGAGTAGGGCCACATGTAAGAGTGGCCATGTGTTTGTCATGCCAGCAGCTGGGGCAAGGGAGAGTATGCAAGTGTGTGTGATCACTAGTGAACATGAAGCCAAACTAGCTGGCAAATAAGTGAAGTGACCTGGGTTCCAGGTGTGTGTGCGCGTCTCTAATGGCAAGACCTGTGGGAGGTGGCAACCCAAGGAAGCAGGGGAGTCTCAGACACCTCTTGGAGAGGTGTATGTGTGGAGTGCATGTGTGTGGCCATACCAGCAACTGGAGAGGGGCTGTGGGACTTGGGGGCTTGTAGGTCCAGGCACCGGCAAAAGTGGTGCCTGGGATCCAGGGGCTGCTCCTGGGCAGACTCAGTGTCTAAGCACAGCTATGGAAAGGATGCACATTGTACATATGCATAAATATATTTATTTCCCACTATTAAACCCTCATCCAGTTCAGCCAGAGAGGAACAGAAGGTGAGGCCATTGCTGCTGTTTCTGTTTGTGTGGTGATGTTTCTGTTTGTGTGAGCGGTGGGTGCGTCTGTCTGCGTTGATCTGTGTGGTCCCTGGCGGGATAAGGAGGAGAAGATATAAAGAAACGCTCATGGGTCGAGACAAGGCCAGGGAGGGATCACTCACCACTAATGGGCATGGGCAAAAACACAGACTCAACTTGGGGAAAAAACAAAATCAATTTAATTTACTACCAACCAAATCAAAACAAAGGTAATGAGAAGTAAAACCAAATCTTAAAACACCTTCCCCCACCCCTTCCTTCTTCCTGGCTCAACTCCACTCCTGGGTTTCTCTACCTCCTCCCGCACAGCAATGCAGGGGGACGGGGAATGGGGGTTGGGGTCAGTTTGTCACACCTTGTCTCTGCCACTCCTTCCTCCTCAGGGGGAGGACTCCTCACTCTGCTCCTGCTCCAGCCTGGGGTCCCTATCATGGGAGACAGTTTTCCTCAAACTTTTCCGATGTGAGTCCTTCCCAGAGGCTGCAGTCCTTCACAAACTGCTCCAGCATGGTTTTCTCCCATGGGCTGCAGTCCTCCAGGCAATGCCTGCTCCAGCGTGGGCTTCTGCAAGGAGTTATGGCCATCTCGGGGGGCACCCACCTGCTCCAGCATGGGGCCCTCCCCAGGCTGCAGGTGGCCATCTGCTCCCCTCCATGGCTGCAGGGGGACAGCCTGCCCTCTCCCCAGGGGCTGCAAGGCCATCCCCTCCCCCGGCCCACCTCCTCCCCACCTTCCTTACTGACCTCAGGGTCTGGGTAGGGGTTTCTCTCACATTCCAACCTCCTCCCCCACTGCAGGTTTCTCCTCTTAAATATGCTATTGCAGAGGCACTGCCACCATCACTGATGGGCTCGGCCTTGGCCAGAGGTGAGTCTGACTTGGAGCTGGGGAAGCTTCTGGCAGCTTCTCACAGGAGCCACCCCTGCAGCCCCTCCCCCACTACCAAAACCCTGCCACTCAAACCCAAAACAATTGGTCACAGCTGTTGCTCATGACCTGATTGCTCCGTGCCTGTGGTCTCTGATAACTGTTTGACCTACCACCATAGTTGAAATGACAACTGTCAAAGCTGTCACAGTACCAGTGAAATATTTCACCATTGGCAGCAGCAAAACAGGACGCTGCCCCAAGGATGCAGGAAGCTCCTCCCTAAGGACCTCCCTTCTCCCTTTCTCAGTAAGAGGGCCAGGCGTAAAGAAAAGGAGGTGCCTGGCTCAGAAGACTTCGTAGATGGTTGCACAATTCCCTATCCCCTTGCCTGCTAGCCCAGCAGTTCTAGGGCACTGCTCCCAGTACATGCACCTAAACCAGAGTAGGAGGGAAGGTTCAGGAGGAGCTGGTGTAAGGCTGCAGGGAACCCTGCTTGTGTATGGTGGTTGTTAGTCCCCAGAGCATATATCTGTAATGCTCTTTAAGTAAGACTTCTATTTGTGCTATTATCTTCTTAAGAGGAGTGATAGGGCAGGAAGGTAGCAGCCAAGGAGCCAGGCAGTCATCAACATATCACTAGGGTGCAATGGTTTCTTCAATTCAGTCAATGTAATTGCGGACCTTGGTGCAGACACTGGGATAACCTTTCAGAGCACATTCAGTTCCCTGTGACACAATTCCCTGGAGTTTTCCAATGCATACAGCTGGGACACCTGAGTCACCCCAGAGAGAAAAATTCAGAAGCATCAGCTGATCTCACCTGGAAAGGTTTAGACCTGGTACAAAAATCCAGGGAATGCAAAGTGAAGTGCAGCAAGTCCTGATATAGGAGCACAGAAAGATGGCACCCCTTATTTGCTGACATCCCCTAATCCCAACAATTCACTGCTGCTGCACTCAGTGCCCAGAGGAGTAGCTGGACCTGCTAGTTTGGGTGAAGTCCACCCTGTACTGAAACCCTGCTGGAAGGGTACTGTGTCAGAACAGAAAACCTGGAGATGAGGAGGCCTAAGCACTCTGCCAAGCTCTGGCATATATTGTGCAGCCCGAGGCACCCTCAAGTGTGTGACCCACAGCTTTGTGCAGACATCAGTGCTTACCTGGCATGAGTCTTTCCCACCATCCAGGAATCCTACACAGATCATGTTGCAGGTGATCTGGCCTGGGTAAGACTTTTGGCATTTTTGGTTACTCAGAACTGGAGCTCTCAGTCACTGGAGAACCTTACGGAAACTGGCTACTGGGACAGCAGCAAAAATTAGGTTTCATCTTGGGACTCAGCACTTTCAGTGAACAGAAAAACCTGTAGACCTATATGCAAGAGCCATTCAGCAAAGCAGGGCAACCCTTGACCTGCATAAGCAAATGCGAAGGCCACTGTTGGTTAAGGCACACTGGCAGGACAGTTTGGGGAACTTGCAGGCAGAACATGGGAAGGCTGCAAAACAGGAGTGAAATGTATCTCATGAACCTGGTGGTAATGCAGAAGTGTGACCAGGTACATGCAACATACACTGATACTCACAGCCACTGCTCAGTGTGTTTCCTCATCTTGAAAAAGGCACTTGAGACCCTCCTTGGCACAGGAATTGGGCAGAGCTGTGTGTTGAATGTCAGCACTGTAGTCCATGATGGTTGCCAGCTTGATCAATATAATGTCATTATCAAGGCTTCTTGAATCATAGCTAGGATGGTGAATGATTAATGTGGCACTCCTAACTAGTTCACTGTCTTCCTTCACATCAATTTTCTACTCTCCCATCCTCATTTGTATAAGCCTGCAAAATTACCAGCAGAGAAGAGCAGCAGTTAACCATGGGTAGAACAACTTGGTGCCACATAGGGACTGGTAGACACTTGGAATTGAGTAAGGGAGTGTTGCCCTAATCAGAGGTGCATGTATCTTTATGATTTCATGAAAGAGTCTGGGGAGCCTTGCTAGTTAGGTATCCTGTCCAGTGGATCCCCAGCTGGCAACTGTGGCAATGCTGTGAGCACAGATGGATCACTTCATACACTGAGAGCAATGTTTAGGGAAGGAAGGTGACATTTCCTGTTGCAGAGGAGCATGATCCTTGATCTGTGCTCTCTCTGCAGAGGTATGCCCTAAAATTAGGACAAAAAAGATCCATGGAGAAAGTCTGGGGGAATGAAAAAGAACAAAATAGTAATGGTAGCCACATGGACATGCAAACGTGCACAGAAAGGCATGTTAGGATGCACAGAAAAGGATGCCAAGAGTGCAAGAATATTAGAAAGATCATGTAATGCAGTGATACAGAGGGTAGTGTTTCTTCTTCGGTTTCAGATACACCATGGGCTGCCACCTTGGATTCTCTTCTTTTGCTCGGCATCATATTTCAAACATGGTGACTTTGCAAGATTTGACTGGAATCAAGATACACAACCCAATCCATACTTCTGATTTCTAGCCGTGAGCAGCTGACAGGACCCACTGGTTGCTGATGAGTGAACTGCCACAGAAGTGATACCCAGCATTCAAGGACACTGGTAGGAAACTGAATACTCTGGGCAACTGTAGCCTCCCACCATCTTGTCATCATCAGCATCCCCAGGAAAAGCAACTGAGAGAAAGAGGATTGAGTTTCACAGCACCAGGCCTGAATCCATTCTCTTCAAGTGTAGTGGCAGCCAATGAGCTACAGAGGAACTGGGAAGAGCCAAAAGAGTTTGAAACATCAGAAGTCTTCACAGCAACTCTGAAATATCCTCCCGAGTTCTTTCTGTGCTACTCTGAAACATGAGGCTTTGTCTTTTACACCCTGAGTCAGGAAGAGAACAGAAGAGCAGAAGCTGTCAAAGAGCTTCACAAATGAAATATGTGCAGCCTTCACACTGGCACCTTCACTTCCATGACACTTTTGGAACAGGATGCAACAGCTGTGTCATGGTGGAAAGCACACAGTGCACATTTGTGTAGGCTGAGAAATGGAAAAAAGGGAAATGCAATTGAAAGTGTCAGCAGAATTTTAATTTGCTGGGGGGAAGCCAGGAATGAGCAAAAGAGGAAGGAAGTCCTGGTAGTGAAGAAATCAGAGAACATGAAGGCTCTGCAGAGTTGGAGGCTGATGTTATAGCAGAATGTAAGAAAGAACATGTAAAGTATTTGTTGAAACCACTAGAACAGTGGTCTCCAAACATTTATGATTGTGCACCCCATCAGTAAAATATTTTTGAGCACACACCCCCAGTATATATATATTTAGTAACTGATAATTATATACATGTAATACTGGAGTTCTAATGTTTTCTTCCCATGCACCAATGGATCGTCTTGAACACCTCCAGGGTTGCATGCACCCCACTTTGAAGAGCCCTGCATTGGAACATCGTAAACCAGGAGCCTGTCTTTGACCATCAGTTACAGATGCAAAGAGTAGAAGATGCAAAACCCTTCCTCAGACACTCTCCTGGCCTCCAGCAACTGGCAATGTTCCTAGGTCAGGTGGGGCACCTTTCAACCAGCTCCTCCCAGGCAGGAGAGACTTGAGAAGAGAGAAACAATGGTGCCTCCACCACCAAGCTCTGTGAGATGTACAAGGACTAGCCTCAGAAACTCCTCTGCTTTATGCTCCTGGGAAGCTTTATCTCTGTCAGCCCGCAGTCTCGCCAGGTTTCATTTTCCCAGGATCTTGCATCAGCCTGGACAAATGTATTCATTTTATTTGAGTCCAGTGATGACACAGTTGACTGAAATACTTGAACTAGGAACATGGATTTCTAGAAATGCAAGCTGCCATTGCTTGTCTGTTGATAAAATCTAACACAGTGGCCCTCCGTTCACCAGTCCTCCTCCTTCCTGTGCCCCTGGAGCAGCCAGCATTTGGCTGCAGCGTCATTGCATTAAATGAGAGACTTGTTTGCACCTGGAGGTGTATCCCGGGAGTGTATTTTTTGAAAGACCCTGAAAAAAACCTTACAATGGGTCTGTGGAATGTTCAGCAGAAGAGGGTATTTACATTTCAGGTACATTCGTAGTCTTAAAGAAAGGAAGGACAGGGAGGAGTTGTTCTGATTTCAACTTAAATGAAAGAAGTCTGTTCATCCTTCACAGCCCTCACTGAAAGGCCTGAAGAGCTCTTCTGAAGCAGTCTGTCTGCTGAATGACCTCTGAGTTGTGCATCACAAACACCCCATTTGCCTTCATTTGAGATCAGTTTTCTCCATGAGCTGCCCTGCTGGCATGCACCCTGTTCTGGGTTTCACAGAAGCCTCTAGAAGGGGCCCCTGAGAGGCAGATAGGAGAATGAGAGGGACTTGGGTAAGGTATGTTCACTAGATATCTGCCATCAAGGCCTTAGGAACACAAGAACCACAGGAACTGTGAGCCAGGACTTCTGCCATGAGCTGTGGCGGTAGCCTGGGAAGGGGTCAGTACTGTCCTCTTGTTGATTTAAGCAAGCAGCATAGAGAATCTCAGAGACACTTTTTTCTTCCACGAGATTACCACCCAGCCCTATATGGTGCCTTTCCTGCTGTTAAGAATAACTGATCAGTTAAAGATCAGAGTAGATTAAATGAGTAACAAGTGAAAACAAAAAAAGTACAAAGATGAAGGCGGGTATGGTTGAGCTTCCCAATTCAGATGCTGAATTACTGGATTTTCCTGAAATTTGGGTGGATACTAAACCATATATTAAACCCTGTGAAAAGAAGGAAAAGGAAGCTGTCCTTCATAGCCTAGGTGTTACCTAGTAGGTTATCAGAGCTATATCTCAGGAAAAATATTGTTTTAAAATATCTGATGCCAGCCTGTGTCTATGCCAGTGGCAAGTTTTGGACAAAGACAGACAGGGAGACCAAATTATACACTATTGTAGATTATGAATTGTTCTTGCTCTGCTTAGTTATGATGGGATTAGATAGCTTTGGTAATTTTTGCCATGCTTAGTCCTATTACGGATCTTTCCCTTCTCCACAAGAAGCTTCTAGTCCTTATTTGTTTCTCAGGACAAAACATGTTTGTAAGAAAACTGTGCAATGATACCACTTTAAAGCCCAAGACAAGTCATGGAGCTCTTTGGAGGAGTCTCTGGCCTTGGACTTGCCCTTTAACATGAAGGAAAATTTCCGTCTGCACAGTGCCACTGTGTGTACCAGTCCTCCAGGGCTCTCAAAAAATTGATCAAGAAATGGAGCAGAAAGATTATTCTTACTTAGTCTCTCATGCCATCTCAAAGCATATGACTTCTCTTTACAGTCACTTGAGGTTATCCCATTCCTTTCAGCAGCTAACAGGATGAAGTTGGCAGCTGCTTGGAAAATGATTATTCATCAAACACATGAAGCTTTAGCAAACTCAGCGTTATGACAGAAATTATCACTCCTTCAGAGAAGGATTTCAGAAGATCTCATTATTTGTGTTCACAGTATTTTTGTTCGTATATATTACATCCATAAACATCAATTCTGTAGCAAAAATGAGTCTCTATAGAACATTCCAAAGCTAAATGAAAAACATAGTTCAGTACTTGGACTGATACTGTCATATAGATTAGGTGAGAGAAATTAGGAAAGAGAGAAATCTTTCAAAGAGAAATGTGGGTGCACATTCACACATTTGAACTATTTAACTTGGGAGGTGGTGAGGGGCACAGAATAGTTTTTGTGTACTCACTTATTGAAATTACTTTTGAATAATTTTATTTGGGAAAACACTATGTTCTATATGATAAAAACATACACATATTACTCAAGGAAAGGAATTTGCTAAAATAAACTTAACACTGAGAGGTTTTTGTTTGTTTGCTTGTTTGTTTTTTAAATAAATGTATAGTATCTTACTGTCCTTTACCTACAATATTCAGCTTCTGGTAAAAATATGCATTTTTAAGAATATCATCAGCGCAGAGGAACCTCAAAGGGGTTTGAGGGTTGCTCTCAACAGATGCTGCATGTAAGAATGAGACACACAAAGAACTACACATCTTTCAAAGCCCAAATGTATTTTTCAATTGAAGGCTGCACTCTAAAATAATTTAAAATAGCTATCTATCTTAGTAAAGATTTATGTTTAACCAATTTGTTATATGTACTTTCTAGCAGTGCCTGTGAATGCCCACATTTGGATCTTCAAATTTTCCAATGTGTACTTTTTGTCTGGAGAAAACCTTGGACTAGAGATAAGGCTGTTTCAAAAAACGTATTTCTAGCAGCTCACGCTTCCAGTCCACCAGTCTGGGCTTGAGGCTGTGTCAAGATCATGAAGTACATACTGTTCATCACCTTTGTTGGTGTGGCTGGTAAGCATATTTTTCACTTCTATTTTTGTAATTTATAAGGAAGCTCATTTTCTGAGCAAATTTACAAGATAGTCTAGTGTGGGAAAGTGAAGTCCAGTTTCAACTTGCAGAAGTTTTAAGACAGAGCACTGCAACTTCTTTTGACTGGTGCCTGTTTGTAATTGCTTGTGTCACAAAATGGGGAATGAATGCCTTCATAGATGTTCTTGACCCAGGAATACTGAAATGTGTCCATAGGTTCAAAAAAGAAGGACTATTAAGTATAAAGATAATACCTCTGGCCCAGGAAGTCCTAAAGCTGCTGTAAATTTCTGGACTATGGGCAAGTGCTTGCCAACCACTGCTACCTTGAGTTTTTATGGAAGTAGAGCCTACAAGTGAGATGCTTCAGTCAGTCACAGGGGCACAAGATTCCTTATGCCAGATGTTGACATATGCCACTTCTTTTCTCCCAGTTGCCTTCCCCATCAACTCTGCTGCTGCTGATGATGATGACAAGATTGTGGGAGGCTACACCTGTGCAGCGAACTCTGTCCCTTATCAGGTGTCCCTGAATTCTGGGTATCACTTCTGTGGAGGTTCCCTCATCAATAGCCAATGGGTCCTGTCAGCTGCTCACTGCTACAAGTCGTGAGTGGAAAAAATTAATTCTTTCTTCCAGTTCACTTCTAGCAGGAATTCTGAGCTGTGAGATCCAAATATGTAAGTGACTCCATTCTGACAGAAGACAATCAAGGAATGGGTGGCTCATTCAGGAAGCTAGGCTGAGGCATCATAAGGTGTTTCCCACTTCTGCAAATGTCTCTGTGAATGCAGAGCACTTTCTGAAATAACATTGTGATAATCTAGCAATGAGTTACGGGCTGTGATTTCTTATAAATTACATTAATCTTGCTAAAACTTAGTCACTGGACAACAGGAAAAGGAATGAGGTCAGGGTGATAGCAGATAGCCTTTTTCCAGAATGTTTGTATAAAGCACTGTTATATATTCAACTTGTCCCAGCTCAGCAAAATAAACCTGCAGAAATTCACCACCTGTACTGGGAGTGGGTAAGATCTCAGTGTTGATCCCCAGGGCTTATTGCAGGACAAGAAAGATAACCTGCATGAAAATAGCTACAATAGCGATGTTGAAGCAAGTGCATGTGGTGATGGGGAGGTTCCTCATAACCTGTCAGTAGCAGTAAAGTATATGCCATTCCTTCTCTTTTCCAGTCGCATCCAAGTGCAGCTTGGGAAACATAACCTGGCACTCGCAGAATCGACACAGCAGTTGATTAGTTCAGCTGAAGTAATCCGCCACTCTGGCTACAACTCCGCAACGCTGGACAATGACATTATGCTCATCAAACTTGCCAAACCAGCCCAGCTCAACCGAGCTGTCCAAACAGTTCCTCTGCCTACCAGCTGTGTGGCCACGGGCACCACATGCCTAATCTCTGGCTGGGGCAACACACTCAGCAATGCCGGTGAGTACTCTGTGGGAATGTACAGCATCACAAGGGCCTGGGAGACACTCTAAGAGGTCACAATTAGCTCCAAACATTACAGGATAAAGCACAGAGAAGTGCTGTGGGATAGGCCTTTTTTAGTGATCAGTCTGTGTAGGACAGTAACCATTTAACTGCTTTAAAGACAAGTTTTTATAAGGTCCTTCCTCTTGTTCTGTGTTACGAACATGGAATCACTTAAGTCATCCATGTGCCATTCACCAGCACGTTCTCACTGCCACAGATTTTGTGGCCTGGTACTATCAGCTGTGCAGTGCCAAGCACTAGCAATTTAACTAATGTCAATAGAGTTGTCAGTTCTCTGAGAACAAGATTAAAATCTGTGATTGTGGATCTAAAATTACTACAAGAGATCTCCATTGTCTTACACCAATGGTCAGAGCACACCTCTGGATGGTGTCTAATCCACTGACGACAACTAAACTTGCACCAGAGGAGAGGATGGTTTTCCTGAGGCCCAAGTTTCATCCAGTGTAAGTGGTACAAGAGTAGCTCTTAGCTCCACACTAGCCAGTTGATGGTTTTCTAGGTATCAGAAAAGTTAACATGGCTGCAGTGTAGAACGGTGGACCCATGGGTAGAACCTGTTCCATCTAAACAAAATGAATCCATGCTGCAATTACTATTCAGAGGAAAAATGATGATTGCTAAACCAGGATGTTCAGTGATTACTTTTCTGCTAAGAAAGATCTTCTCCAGGCTCTGAAATGAACTCAGAGATGTCATCAACCATCTCTCCCTCTTTTATTGTAGATCCGTATCCAGACAAGTTGCAGTGCCTGAAGGCTCCTGTGCTCTCCTCAAGCGAGTGCACCAAAGCCTACCCTGGGCAAATTACCAAGAACATGTTATGTATAGGATTCATGGAGGGAGGAAAAGACTCCTGCCAGGTAAAACATCTGCCTCTCCTTTCATATATGTTTCTCTCCTGCCTTTTGGCAGTAGAAGAGAATCTGTTATACTCACTGCACTGGCATGTCTGAATGCTGTTTTTTTGAACAACAGTGGAGGTTTAGAGAGGAAGTTGCTTATTGAGTGGGACTAGGTTTCTTTCCACTCAATTGTTGTCCCTTTTTTGAGGCAGCGAGTACCTCTGCCCTGAATCTCCATAAGCAGACTATGCCACCTCCTGCACCTTAGGCTATTGGAAATGGAGGAGTGCTGCACCAGAGTCAATAGTAATCACAGTGACTTTAGAGCTTGGGACGCAAATGTTGGTTTTGGACTCACTGAAAATGAAATAGCCAGTATGCCAAGATCCAGGCAGTCTGGAAAATGAACACCCCTGACAATTGCTCTGCAGTTCACATGTGCCTAGCTCCATGGAAATATTTGGCAGAATAATGTTTAAGACACACATTTCCTTAGTGTCTGCCAAGGACTGCATTCACCAAAAACAGAGAGCTTACCCATCCTTAGCTGTGGTGCCCTTGGAGATAAAGTAAGGCACAGTAGCATCAGGGGTAGAGTGGTAATCAGAAATGACCTTTGTAGAACTTCTGTGTGGTAAAAGCCCAATGGACCTCCCTCAAATGTCAATGATTTCTGGGATCTCTGGCTCACCACTTACACTGATATCACTTGCTGAATACCTGTATCCTTCATGTGCACAGGGGGATTCCGGTGGTCCAGTAGTCTGCAATGGACAGCTCCAGGGCATTGTCTCCTGGGGTATTGGATGTGCGCAGAAAGGCTATCCTGGGGTTTACACTAAGGTTTGCAATTATGTCTCCTGGATCAAAGCAACTATGTCTGCCAACTGAGACACTCTTGTTCTATGTGACCCACTTTTTCTCCTCATCATTTTCTTCTGTTTTGGGACTGGGCATACAAAAATTAACAAAAAATAAAGACTTTCAGGCACCCCTTCTTTGTGCAAAGTTTCTCTGGGTACTTCCATAAGCTATGATATGGAGGACAGAGGCTGGGAATGTCACTCTGGGGAAAATATTTAATATTTGCAGTGCTTCTCAAATAGCAGGATCTTGGAACATTTTGCAGACTCATCTTCAGGAGTCTTTCAGTCAGTTACATGCAGCCATTTCTAACATCTTGTCTGTTTATCAGCATGTACTCAAGTGCTACAAAACTGCGTAAAACATCTGAGAGAGTGCACTGAATCACACAGGCAGCACACTCCTCCTGTAGAAAACAGCAGCCAGCAACACAAGTGCTCCCCATCTCCCCAACTCCCACCCACAACAATATGACTTAACATTCCCTAGTGGAACGTCCCTGAAAACTCTACTTGAGGAATGAAACAATTGCTTGCTAGGGCTTGTTCTCTTCTTGTACCAGTGCCACTGGGGCTGCTGTCTATACCTTTTTCTAGGTTAACTGGTCATGCTGGGCTTGCTTAGTTTTCCTGGAAGAGTCAAAAGGTCAGAGATGTTCCTGGGTTCTGGTTTTATCTCCTTCTAACCCCAACTGGTACTGGAGTTGGAGGTCCATGAAAAAGCTGCCAAAGTTGCCAATAGGCTGTGTATCTGTCTTCTAAAGAAGATAAGGGAAATAGAGAGTTAGAGTATAATAAAAGGATGGAAAAAGCAGAAAATAGGTGAAATGGGGAGAAATTTAAAAGAAATTTGACACTAGAGGAAAGGGAGGGAGAGGAGAAGAGCAGGGTATGAAGGAACAAATGTCATTTGCCTACAGAGAGGTTTGTGCCTGGCTTTCAGATCCTTTGTCACTGAGATACCTCCTAGGAGAGTAATAGGTGCCGGAGTCATTGAGATAGGCACAATATACAAACAGGATCAGACCATAGCTTTGTGTCCCATTGCTCTGGAAGCACTTGCTGAATTCCTTCTCTGCATATGCCCTTTACCAGAAAAATCCCTGAGCTATAGCCTGGCATCCTTCCCTTCAGCTATTTTCACCAGGAGACAGAGTTCTTATCCGGGAGCAGTTGAAAGTGACAGGTTCTCCCTCCCTGACCACTATGAGTGCAGGGTGGTTGTTATCTTTGCTTGGTATGTTAGGGGAAAGGAGAAGAAAAAGTTGGAGGACAGAGGAGAGGATGAGATAAAAACGCGGGGGGAAGAAATAACTTCTATTGTCAGGCAGAGTGCATTCTCAAATATGATGGACAGGGATGTTGAGAAGAGTAGTCTGGAAACAGTCCCAGTCCTCTGTCACTATCCCCCAATGTGCCAAGGTCTCCAGTCAGTAAAGAAGAAATTCCATTTCCCAGATTATAGGCCATTCTTGATTTTCAGATTGCTGGAATATCCTCACAGGATCTCCCCTCTTACATGGCTGGAATGTCACTAATGCCTGCAGCAGACAATGCTGTGAAGAGGTCTCTGACAAAGTTGTTCCCTCCTTTGTGCTGTCTAATAAAAGCAACAGACACCTGCAGAGCACTGAGATGTCAGGACACTACTTTTCTTTCTCTCTCTCTCTGCTGACCTTTCCATACACCACTTATATTGCACAGCTCTGCACAGCAGGAGTGAGAATGTTACAGAGCTGTAAGCCCTGATTGGAGCCTGAAAGTCAACAGGACAAAGCGCCCTGTACTTTGAGGCAAGAAAACCAACCTGCAGGAGAGGAAGGGTAGTAACCAAGTGGCAGCATCACTTAACTAAAAGGCTCCAAAGGCAAGACAGAGGTAAAACTCTCAGTCAGTCCAACTTCCCCAAAGAGGCACAAGACTTGGAAGAAGCATTAAGAATAGAACTGGGCAACAAATTATGCTGGTTTCTGTAAAAGTCAACATGCCTCTTGGGGAAAGATGGAGGGGAGGAACTGTACCTCAGAAATGACACTGTTCTAGAGTAAGAAGGAATAGCTCCTGACAAAATGGTTGGGTGTGGGGGAGAAGAAAGTGAGAAAAATTACCAGTTTTCAAGAAGCAGGGATTGCAACACCTTTGTTAGCCCGTGGGTCACAGCTGAGATGTCTGCTGTTTGATGTATGTAGAAAAAAAGAGGTAACAAGATTTCCAAGGAGATCTCAAATTATCCTAGATAAATCTAAATACCACAGCAAAACAGGGGGAGAGAACATAAATAGCAGAAGAAGGGAACAAAATATCTTAAGATTAAAAAAAGGAAAAAAAAACAGAGAAGGAAAATAAAAGTGACATAGAAAGATGAAATCTGCTAAAGGAGCAATAAGGTCATTAGTGAACAAGCCTGTCCCCAGACAGTTGGTGTGAACTGATCAATGGAGTCTGAGAGCACACATGGATCTGTTTATTCCGTGGGCATATGTCTGTAGCTGGTAGACTTCTCCCTGATAAAATAGCTTTGATACAATAGACTCCTGAGACACCTCATTCTTAGGGCCACCTCAGTTTGTACTTGGATAACTGCAGTCTGTGTTACTGGAAAGGGCTTCATGCTCAGGCTATTAGCTGCATGCTGTAGCTATGCAGGTATTACGTAGCTGCATGATATGGAGAAAGACATCCCTAGGTGAATAGAATGTTCTGGTCTCTCTTGAGTCTCTTATGTGCTTAACGTTGACGTTTTCCTCCTGTCTCCAGAAAAGTGGGAATAGATATCTTCCTCTCAAAGATTGCTAACATTTTCCTCAATCATGTGGTGCTTAATGAAAAAAGGAAACAGAGAAAGCATTATGATGTACATATGATGTACTGGCAATATCAGCACAAACATAGGCAGCACAGAAAATCTGTCTGTCTCTGCTGAGACACAAAGATACGTAAAGTGTGTGAACCTGGTTACTCTTCTCCAGTGAGCAGGTGAGGTGCTGGAGGAAGCTGGGTTCCTCTACCCTTATGCAATTAACAGGCATGAGTGTCTTTCTGCACACTTCCCTCCCTTGCACTAAGGGAAGGACCTGATCCCCTGCAGGCTGCAAGGTGTCAGTGCTGCCAGTGAACTGAGGTTTGCATCACGGTCAGCATGCTGAACTCTGCCATGCCCTTTGTGCCATGTTCTTTCCCTCCACAAGATGTCCTCAGCTTTTCCCATGGTTTTGGATGGTTCCAGGAAGTGCCTTAGGTGCTCTGCAGGTCCTAGCTTCTCCACAGAAAGAATACCTGATGCAGACCCCTGACAGTCAGGCGGTCATTCACCTTCGGAAATAATCCTCTCGTCACTCGCCACTCTGCTCTCTACAGAAAAAGAGAGAAGGTTGCATCTTGTGACAGTGTGAGGAAAATTGTAGTTGAACCCATACTCTCCCAAACTGATTCTGCAGGGATTCCTGGCCTCAGCTCTGTTGGCAATGGCCAGCTGACCATACTAACAGAGAGCAGAGGCAGAATCTCCCCCGCCATCGGATCACTTTCTGTACAGAGAGATTTGTGCTCAGCTTCCTCAGCATCTGAATCAATGTGTACCTTAGCACAGTAACATGTGCCAGAGTCATTCACTGAGGCAAAATCTATTGAAAAGGACAAGCGATAGCCCATACCCCCACAGCTCTTGAACTGGTTCTGAAATTCATCCTCTGCCTTTTCCCCTTCCACTGAAAACACTACCAGCAGCAGCATGGTACCCTTTCTTTGAGCCCGCTTATACCACAGCATGTAGGGGCATGTGGTTCCCATCTGGAAACAGCTGAGATTCACAGCTCTTCCCGCTTTGGCAACTGCATCTGGAGGCTGTTGAAGGGCCTACCCTGTCAGGAGGGAAAAGAAACTGAAAAAGAAAAAAGGGAAAAAAAAAAAGAAAAAAGAAAAAGCAGAGGGAGGCTAGGCAGAAGGTGAAATGATTTGAGGAGGAAGGGTGTGAAAAAACACAAAATCTAGAAGGGATATGGGGTGAGATGGGCTTAAAAGTTATGGGCAAGTTTCTCATCTGTCTATGAATGACCAGCAGAAAAAGCTGACAGAAAATGGGAGTACTAGAAATATTCCAAATGGGGAGGAAATCAGAAAAAAAAAACAGTCAGAGATGGAAATCTACCCTTGGTAGCAGCACAGGCATAGAGATGTGTGAGGAGGAAACGCTGAGGAAGGAAGAGATGCATGACGTTGCGGGGTGGGCAGGGCAGTGTGAGAGCGCCTGGAATGTGAGAAAGTAGTTGGTTGGCCAGGATCAGTGGGAGATAACACTCACACAGCTGTGGGTAGGATGAACCCTGCACAACTGTCTTTATGTGTGTGTATGTCTGTGTGTGCAATCACTGGAACACGATGGGGCTGGATGGGAGCCTGAGTGTCATGGTTTAACCCCAGCCAGCAACTCAGCACCACGCAGCTGCTCAGTCACTCCCCCCCCCCAGTGGGATGGGGGAAAGAATCGGAAAAATAAAGTAAAGCTCGTGGGTTGAGATAAGAACAGTTTAATAGAACAGAAAGGAAGAAACTAACAA
>JAVKLA010000030.1:0-17449 GCA_034782735.1 Sagittarius serpentarius | reverse complement strand
TGAACTGAAAACACAGCGCTGTACCAGCTGCTAGGAAGACAATTAACTCTATCCCAGCCGAAACCAGGACACTGAGTTTGAGGCAGGGCAAGGGGGATGCTGTGGGGTTTTCCTTTCTTCCTTCTGCATCAGTTGAAATCCACAGAAAAGAGGGATTATGCAAAGAAGATGGAAATATAGGGCTTGGTTTTGCTTCTCTATCCCACATCTGAGACTCCATTCCACACTCCCTGAGACTTCACAGGCCCTGACCCCACAAGCCACAGCGTGGGATCGTCTCTGCTCAGCCCAGTGCTATTCAGGCCATGGCCCCAGGCACAGATCAGGCTGCTGACATAATGATCCTGATGTGCATTGTACCTTGACAGAGAGGAGTTGCACAAGTGTGCCTGTCTCCAAAGAGAGATCTGAAGGGAGAAAAAACTGCCCTTGACCTTATTATACTGGGAGTGAGAATGATTATTTGAGGGTGAGGGTAATGGGAAGAAGCTGGGCAGGAATTCCCCCTCAAGGACACACAAGGTAACATCTAATGCCTGCCTCCTCTTTGTAGGTTATTGTGGTAGAACAGGATACTTTCTTTCCCTCTAATGGATTGCGTCCACTTCAAAATGTCCAGTGCTCTTCATGCTATGTAACATAAAAAGCAGTGCGCTGATGGAAAGACCTGCATAGTTTGACATGGTCAACAAATCTATCTACCTTATGAAAGTGAAGGGAAAGAGCAAGAGGAATGCTTGCTGGGACACACACTCGGAGCACTGAAGCCTCATTTCATCAAGACACAGTCACATCCATTCACCTGCATCCTTCCCAGCTTCCTGTGAAAATTAATTCTATCCTGTCTGAACCCAGGACATTATCCACCCCTTATTCTATACCATCTGCAGCATGCCTAGATCCTAGTCTCCAATTAGTCACCACCACCTTCCCTGTCTTTCTCTGTATGTGTCCCTATATACAGACATACACCCGCCCACACTGATATAATTTCCTTAGTCTATGGGCTATCCCTCTGAAGTGTCCATCGATTTATTTGATCCATGACTTTGGGGTTCCATCTGTCATAACAGTCCTTCAGGGTAGGAGAGATGGTGTGTGGTGTTGGATAGTTGCGTGATGCCTCCAAAGCTTGCGGCCAGTGTATTCGGCGCAGCCCATGACTACAGTCTGCTGGTTGAAGATGTTGATCTTGAATAAGTTACTGGGCGCCAGTTCAAGTTCCAGCACTGCTGCACTTCACTGGGTTTCAAAGTCCATCCCTCAATCATTTGGGTGTTTCTTGCTGTAATACTTTTGATATAGTATATAGTCACTACAGATGTAATGACATACAGTGTCAGGGCTATTTAGCAACTAACATCATACAGTCTTAATTCACTGGCTGTTCTCTCTCAAACTCAAATCCCCTTGAGGTACACATTGCACTTCCCCATCCTTCTGCATCACCCATCAAATGCACCCAGGTCCTTGGGCAAAAGCAATTCCACGGATGGGTTTGTCTCTGCCCGAGGCAGGACTAACCCAGACTGTCTTCCTAACACATTCTTCATGCGCACTACAGGGACTTTATCTCTTTCCACAGTACGTGGAAGTTTTGGTTGGGCAGGGCCAGCCCGATTGACAGATGCTCTAGTTTTGACTAACCAGGTGGCTTTTGCTAAATGTGTATCCCGATGTTTGAAGGTCCCAGCCCCCATTGCTTTCAGTGTAGTCTTTAACAGTCCTTTGTATCATTAGATTTTCCTGGAGGCTGGTGCGTGATAGGGGATGTGATACACCCACTCAATGCCATGCTCTTTGGCCCAGGTTTCTATGAGGTTGTTTGGGAAATGAGTCCCGTTGTCTGACTCAATTCTTTCTGGGGTACTGTGTTGCCATAAGACTTGGTTTTCAAGGTCCGGGATAGTGTTCTTGGTGGTGGCGTGGGGCACGGGATGTGTTTCCAGCAACCTCGTGGTTGCTTCCACCATTGTGAGCACATGGCACTTGCCTTGGCGGGTTTGTGGGAGTGTGATATTGTCAATCTGCCAGGCCTCCCCATATTTATATTTCAGCCATCACCCTCCATACCACAGGGGCTTTAATGCTTGGCTTCCTTAATTCCATGTTTCATATTCATGGATAACCCGTGCAATAGTGTCTATGGTGAAGTCTGCCCCTCGATCACGAGCCCATCTATATGTTGCATCTCTTCCCTGACGGCCTGAGGTGTCATGGGCCCACTGAGCTATAAATAATTCACCCTTGTGTTGCCAGTCCAGATCCACCTGAGCCACCTCAATCTTAGCAGCCTGATCCATCTGCTGGGTGTTTTGACGTTCTTCAGTGGCCCAGCTCTTGGGTACGTGGGCATCTACGTGATGTACTTTCACCACTAGTTTCTCTAGCCGGGCAGCAATATCTTCCCACAGTGCGGCAGCCCAGATGGGTTTGCCTCTGGGCTGCCAGTTGTTCTACTTCCATTGTTGTAACCACCCCCACAGGGCATTTGCCACCATCTCTGAGTCAGTATAGAGATAGAGCACTGACCACTTTTCTCTTTCAGCAATATCTAATGCTAGGTGGATGGCTTTCACCTGTGCAAACTGACTCGATTCACCTTCTCCTTCAGCAGTTTCTGCAACATGTTGTGTAGGACTCCACACAGCAGCCTTCCACCTCCGATGTTTCCCCACAATGTGACAGGACCCATCAGTGAACAGGGCATATTGCCTCTCATTTTCTGACAGTTTATTATACAGTGGGGCCTCTTCAGCATGCGTCACCTCCTCCTCTGGCGATATTCCAAAATCTTTGCCTTCTGGCCAGTCTGTGATCACTTCCAAAATTCCTGGGTGACTGGGATTTCCTATACGAGCTCGTTGTGTGATCAGCGCGACCCACTTAGTCCACGTGGCATCTGTTGCATGATGTGTAGAGGAGACCCTCCCTTTGAACATCCAGCCCAGCACTGGCAGTCAGGGTTCCAAGAGGAGCTGTCATTCAGTACCAATGACTTCTGAGGCAGCTCTAACTCCTTCATATGCTGCCAGTATCTCATTTTCAGTTGAAGTATAGTGGTCCTCAGAACCTGGATATCCCCGACTCCAAAACCCTAGAGGTCGGCCTCGGGTCTCCCCAGATGTTTTCTGCCAGAGACTCCAGGCAGGGCCATACTCCCTAGCTGCAGTATAGAGCACATTTTTAACATCTTGTCCTGCCTGGACTGGCCCAAGGGCTACTGCATGAACAATCTCCCGCTTAATTTGTTCAAAGGCTTGTTCAGCGCCCCTTTTGAAACTGTTTTTCTTCTGGGTCACTTGATAAAGAGGGCTTACAATCAGACTGTAATTTGGAATATGCATTCTCCAAAACTGCACAACACCTGAGAAAGCCTGTGTTTCCTATTTATTAGTTGATGGAGACATAGCTGCTCTTTTGTTGTTTACGTCCATTGGGATCTGACGACATCCATCTTGCCATTTTATTCCTAAAAACTGGATCTCCTGTGCAGGTCCCTTAACCTTACTTTGTTTTGTGGGAAAACTGGCTTTCAGAAGGATTTGGATTATTTTCTTCCCTTTCTCAAAAACTTCTGCTGCGTTGCCCCATACAATGATGTCATCAATGTATTGCACTACCATGGAATTCTGGAGGGCAAACTTTGGCTTGTTCAGGACAGTGGTTGAGAGGCTCCCTTGGGAGACAGTACTGAAGGTCAAAGGGGCCCAGCAAGGCTGGACATTCTTCAAGAAGTAAGTCTTAAAGGCGCAGGAGCAGGCTGTCCCCATGTGCTGCAAGATGAACCGGCGGGAAGACGACCAGTCTCTCTGAACAGGGACTCAGGAAAAAAGGAGAGTCCCCTTCTGGGACTCAGGAAAAAAGAAGAGTTAACCATCTTTGGAAGACGGGGCAGTCAACTCAAGAAGAGTACAGGGATGTTGCTAGGTCACGCAGCGAGAAAATTAGAAAGGCGAAAAAACCTAGCTAGAATTCAATCTGGCCACTGTCATAAGAGACAACAAAAAATGTTTTTACAAATACATCAGCAACAAGAAGAGAGCCAAGGAGAATCTCCATCCCTTATTGGATTTGGGGGGAACATTGCCACCAAGGATAAAGAAAAGGCTGAGGTACTTAATACTTTCTTTGCCTCAGTCTTTAATAGTCAGACCAGTTATCCTCAGGGTATTCAGCCACCTGAGCTGGAAGACAGGGACAGGGAGCAGAATAAGCCCCTCATTGTCGAGGAAGAAGCAGTTAAGGACCTGCTCCTGGGAATGCAAGGTAGTTCCAGTCCACAGCCGTAACCTCCCCAGTGCGGAACAGGGTGGTGGAATGGCCCCCCTCCTGTCCCTGACAGCTCCATTGTGGCTAGCAGAGGCAAAGGTATGGTGGGTTATTGCCAAAGAGCACCCTGCGCCTTGGGGCTCCTCACCTACAGGACCGTGCTCTGTCACCGGATACCATCGAGGCTTGGGCTACATTGCGTACATCAGAGTGTTCAGGTCACAGGGAAGCAGCGCGACTCGGGGACCCAGGTGCACACAGTGTGCCCATTCCCTGGACACTGGTGGGGTCAAGGGACCAGCATGCACACAGAAGTGCTCAGTGGCATGGTCCTGCTGGCGCTCTGGAACTCGGAGACCCTCGCACATGGCAGCGTGCTGAGCCCCAGGTTACCAGCGAGGCACCTGTACTCTTGGAAACTGCAGTGTGAGCAATCCCAGGAGACCCTCAAAGCTCGTAGACATGCAAGCACACACAGGAGTGCTCAGTTCTGGGATCTCTTGCCGGATTCAACTCCAGGGTGGCCTTGGCTTTCCAGTTGGTGGAGAAGGAAAGGGCCGTGTGAACTATTCCACATCCTGCTTGCTCATGAGTTCATGTAAAAGGCTGAAAGGGAGAAGCGGAAGAGGATGAAGGAAATAGGAGGGGGACAGGTGTGAAAGAGGACAGAGCAGAAAGGGGAAGGGGACAGAGAGAAAGAGAGTAGAGGAGGAAAGCGAGAGGCAGTCTATGGATGGTAGAGAAATGAGGCAAGGCAGTGAGCAGAAGAAGAAAGGAAGGTCAAAAGGTGATTCAGAGATGGGAAAGAACAGGAAAGAAATTGGAAACCAGGCAGAAGACAGACAGATGATACCACCACTTCCCTTAAGCAGACAGAACTGGAGGGCAGGAGGACAAAATGGGCTACTGTCAAATACAGGGCCATGTGTGTGCTGGGGCAGATCCCTGCTTGCATGGAAAGGTTTGTGCTGTGCCACTCCAGCTTATGAATCACTGTGGATCTTGCTCAGCACAGAAATATGTGCCTGAGTCATTGAGTAGGGCATGATCTATCTCCACAGATAAGCGGCTGCCCTTAGTCCCATTACTCTGGAAGTGGTTTCTAAATTCCTTCTCAATCTCTGCCATGCCACCTTCCACTGAGTATACAACCAACTGCAGAGTGGCATCCTTCCCCACAGGCAACTTGTACCAGTACATGGTGGAGAATGCACTCCCCTTTTGAGAACAGTTCAGAGTTACAGAGTCTCCCACTCGGACAACCGTGTCTGGCGATTGCTGAAGGGCCTGGCCTGGAAAGAGAAGGGAAGACATGTGAGGAGTGAAACGCATTGAAGGGGACACAAAAACACATCCTTGAAGTATGACATGGGATGGGGAGACACACAGGAGGAAAAAATCCCCACAAACCAGCTTCAAATAGAATAGCAAATTTGTTATGAAAAACGGTGACTTCAGTACTCTCGATTAGAGCATTAAAATGGGACAGAAAAGACGACAAATTTGTAGATCTGTAGAGTTTTCTGAGCGAAGAGATTGAGGAAAAGCTCACCTCGTTCATTGACCATCCTCCCCCTGGAAGACTTGGGGAATGGGGCGCTGCCAACAACTGGGCACACAGCTGAGGCAGCAGCAGCGGCTCCAGTGCAGTTGTCCAAGCAGAAGGGAAGCTCACTTACCCACAGGGGCCAGGATGGCCACAAGGAACCAGTGGAGAACCATGGAGAAAGGCCACCTCCTTCCAGCAGCCTGCCCGTGGTGGCAGCACAGGCACAGAGAGGTGTGAAGAGGAAAGGCTGAGAGAGGAAGAGACATGTCTCTTTGAGGGTGGGCAGGGCAGTGAGAGAGCCTGAGATGTGAGAAGGCAGTTGGCTGGCTGGGAACAGTGGGGAATGACAGCTGCATGCAGGCAGGAGGTGCACGTACCCTGCTCCACTGACTTCCTGCTGGGTGTGTGTACGTGTATATGGGAGATAAATGTTATCACAGGAGCATGATGGGGCTCTGTGGCGGCCGGAGGGTGTGCACGGCACAGGGATGCACAAAGAGGCACCAAATGAAGGGAAGAGAAAGAGAGGTCAGGAATGCATGTTAGTGTCTGTGCTCCTCAGCTGAGCCTCCTCTCTAGACACCTACACACTCACAGACTCCCAACCCTGCAAGCTGCAATGTGGAGTCTTCTCTGCTTATCCCAGTGCTGCTCGTCATGTTGCCCCAGTATGGGAAAGGCTGCTGACTTATCATCCTGGTGTCTGTTGTAGCATGACAGAGAGGAGTTCTGTAACTGTTGTCTCTTCCTCCAGAGGGAGATCTCAAGGAGAGAAAAGGCTGCTTTTGGCTCTGCACTGGGACTGCCTCTGGGGAGACTGCACCACGGAGCGATTTGTGAGGAGAAGGGTATTCACCGTGGGATTATGCTGGTACAGACTTACCTCTTCTGTGCCAGGGAAGGGCTGCTCCTCTCCTTTTTGTAGCATTCTGCAAAGGAGCAGCAGGACGAGGATGGACAGAAGAAAATTCTGTCGTCTTCTCTACACTTGTTCACCAACCGAAGGCTGTGGGCAGGCAGGAAGCGAGGCTTGCACTCTCTGTGTGTCAGAGGCCTGACAGAGCCGCTGCACGTCTGTGCCGTGCTGTGGGCTCAGCAACGCGTGGCAGTGGAAGGCTGGCCCATACCAGAGAGCACATTATCTGGCTACTCAAGGCTCTCACGGGCTTTGCAGAGAAGATGTTCCTCTGTGTCCTTTCAGCAGAAGGGTGCAGCAACACCTCCAGCTCCCAGGCCAGCTCCCAGGCCCTCTGTTGCAGGTCCAAGTATGTCCCATTGCATTCATTTCCACAAACTGCCTGCAGGAGGTTCAGGAATGACCCAGGATTCCTCAAAAGCAAAGGGAGAAAAGAACTAAGACAGTCGGCTAAATTGTGCAGGCAACAGGAATAAACCCCACCCCCTCCAACACCCCCAGAACTCCAGCTGAGAGGAGGCTGTGCTTGATGTGTGCGTGGGAAAGGTCTCCATTTCCCATGGGGTTCCCTAGGGTGTGCAGGTGTCAGGGCAGTGCATTGGGAGCCTTGCAGAACACACAGTGTTCAAGGAGTTAGCGATCCCGAACAGGCCATGCCTGCTCTGTTGGGCCTTGTGCTTAGGGCTTGAGAAGGCTGTATGTTAGGACGAGAAGCTGTAGCGTGGGAACCTGCTGGAGTGCCCCATGCCAGCCTGTGCTGCACACTGGTGTATGTTACGACAGAGATAACACTCTAACCTGTCAGGAAACCTTGTTAGCTGCACAGCTTGCTAACAATCTGTAATTTGTATAATAACTTTGGGAAAGGTAAACTTTATGTGGATTAAGGGTGGAAGGCAGTGATCCTTACCCAGAGACCACTGTACATGGAGGTGTTAAGTGATCCACGTAACAGTTCGCCTGAGTAGGCACAGGCCTGTGCTGTGCTGTGCTGCACGTGCAGTGCGGTTTTTCAGGCCTGTGCTGCACCTATCCCTTGGCCACAGGATAACCTCAAACGGGTCGTTGTAACAGAGGAGCATGTGGGCAGCTCCCACTTGGTACTGGCTATTATGCCACCTGCCTGGCCTTGCCTTTATCTAAAGGCGCACCAAGAACTTCTCATGCAAACATCCTTTCTGTTTGAGAGTGAGAAGGATGAGGAGGGGTGGCCGGAGTTAAATGAGAGGAAGTCTATGGAGTGCAGTTTGAAGAGAGACAGAAGAAGGTGGGGAGAGAAAGGGAGGCGGAGAGGGGAAGAAGTGCTGATGGAAGTGAACAGAATGTAAATGAGACTTAAACGAAGAGGGAGGAAAGGAGGAGTGGGGTGGCAAGGAGAGAAAGCAGGGCAAATAAACTCACAGAGACTGAGAAGAGAAAAAGGGAAGGCTAGGAAGCAGAGGAGGTAATGAGCGGAAAGGGATCATCCTGTCTTGTGCAGCACCGAGAAGGAGGAAAGCAGGTCCCATTTGTGCAGGGGGAGGTTTGCGCTCAGCTCCCTCACCAGCTTAGCCACTGTGTTTCACTCTCAGCGCAGTAATACGTGCCAGAGTCATTGAGAAAGGCGTGCTTTATCAAGAGGGTCATCCTGTCTCCTTGTATCTCACTGCTGTTGAAATGGCTTCGGAATTCCTCCTCAATATTTGCTTTACTACCTTCTATTGCATAAGCCACTAGCGTCAGCCTGGAGTTGTTCCCCAAAGGCAGCTTGTACCAGTACATAGCTGTGCTGGAGGACATACTCTTGGAACAGCTCAGATTCACAGGCTGGCCTTGTTGTATCACAGTGTCTGGGGACTGTTCCAGAGCCAATGCTGGAAGGGAAAAGGAGGAGCGTTAAGGAGGAGGAAAAAATGGAAAGACGTGAACTAGGCACCATGGGATGGAAGAGAAGATGGTTAGAAGGAACAGGACAGGCTAGGGAGCAGTGGAAGGGATGGGACAGCTCTTCAGATCAGCAGGTGAGTTTCCAGTCTCTCTCCAATAGGCAAGAAACATTCCTGGGCAGTTTGTGTCCAAAAAAGGAACCATCTGGGGGCTGTGCACAGAAGGAAAAATAGACAGCCGTTGCAGGAGATTCAAGGATCCCTGTCCACCTCGTTCATTGCCCATCCTCAGCACAGGAAGCTTTGGGGAATGGAGCACTGCCAGCAGCTGGGTACACAGCTGGGGCAGCAGCAGTGGAATCGACGTAGGTGCTCAGGGGTGAGTTGAGTTCACTTACCCACAGGAGCCAGCGTGGCCACAAAGAACCAGCAGGGAACCATGGGGAAAAAGCCCTTGTCCTTTCAGGGACCTGCCTTTTGTAGCTGCCCAGAGATATGAGAAGAGGAAGCACTGAATGAGGAGGAGGCATATTGGGGTTGGGCAGGACATGAAATGCGAGAAAGGATTGGCTGACTAGGAACACAGGGGAATGACGCACACAATCACAGGGAAGTACAAACCCTGTGGAGATGTGGGAGGGAAGAAGGAGGTTGCATGGACAGAACTATGCTGAGGTTGCATGTGAGTCTGCGCATGTGCAAGGCAGAAAACTGCTGAGAGTTCCCCTTCTTCTGAAGTCCTTGAGAGCTGGAGGAATGAGGTATGAAGGACACACATAAGTCCCTTGCGTTTTCCTATGCATTTTACCTCTCTCTCCCAGCCATGGCTGGTTCTTCTTTTTCCCTTCTTTGTTTTTTTCCCCCCTGCCCTGGCTGTGTGAGGGCTCTTTTTCTCTACACAGTACTGTGAACACAGCAATTAACATCAGTGAGAGGCAGGACCAGGAGAGACACCACAACAGCCCAAGCATTCTGCCTGCTGAGGGCTCTCATGGGCTTTGCAGTGAAGCTCTTCCTCCATCCCTTTCTCTGAAAAGCAAACCAGTGCCTGCAGCTTCCAGCTGCTCTCCTGCAGGGAACTGTTAATCCCACCTCAGTTTCTCTTACTCTCTGCAGCAGAGTTGGGAATGTTCGTGAACATCACAAAGGAAATAGTGGCATGGGGGTCTCAGCTACCCCATGCTATCCCTGCCCATAACACCTCTCATCCTGGGGCTAGGAGAGACAAGAAACAAAGCAGGCCAGGAGCCCCTTTCCTGGCTGCTTTCCCCAGGCCTCTTTCCTCCACAGAGGGACTGCAGGGACAGGAGATGCTCAGCATCCTGAGCATTTGCCCAGTCCAACCAGGCTGGTCACACATGTTTGAGCATTGGAAGTGCTCCAGGCTGGTGCAGTGATCACTGTGATGGGGATGGGAGGTATATGAGGGGTCAGTGTGTGTGTGTTTGGTGTGGGTGTGTGTGAGCAGGGCTCCCTCCAGCCCCAGTCCAGCAGCACTTGTGAGAAGGGCAGGAGAGGAAGGTAAATGCCTGCAAAGAGCCGAGGGACAGTCAATGCACTGGCATGGGGAGGAACAAAGAATCGAGTGTGGCCCAAAGGGGGAGGCAAGAGCTGGGGCCAAGCTGGGGAGCCCGGGGTGTCTCAGCCTGGTGCTGCCTCTGGGGCAAGGGCTTCTGGTAGCTCTGCTTCAGGAGCACACTTTGCCTGGCAAATTCAAGGGGTGCTCAGGGAGCATATGTGTCATTGCCCCCTTTGCCCTGTGAATCAACCTGTCCAAGATTGGACTGAGCTTGTCCTCCAGAGGGGTGTGGGGGGTGCCGCTGGGATGCAGCCAGCAAGACCACTAGGGTCTTGAAAGCAGCTGTACAGTGCAATTACATTCACTTACGCCCTACCAGTGACACCTCTCTGCTGCTCTGCTCACAGGGCTCGCCAGATTCAGGCCACTGGCCTCCTCTCCACAGCGCCCTCAGGTGTTGCTGCTCAGAAGGACATCCACATGGACTCCTGAATGGGGCAAACTCAGCATAGGCTAGCTGGGGAACCCGACGGGCACAGGGATGAACAGCTAGGAGAGTGGCAAAGGTGAAAGGAACCCAGGCAACAAACGACAGAGGTCTTCACCATGCTGAGCTCTGCTGGCAGCACCTTTCCCTCCTCACAGGAACTGTCAGACCCTGTGTCTGGAGCTCGACCTAGTGACAGGGAAGGAGAAACAAGTGGAAATGGGCTGGGATCACTGGTGGTACTTCTGCCTCATAGTGCCGGGAAGGAGAAGGCTAGTGGGGTGTCACTCAACTCCGTGTTTCTCTGAGGAAGAAAGTTCAGTGAAAGGCATGAGGAAAACTCTCTGCAGGTGCTAAGCAGGAGACGCTGGATGAACAGGTGGAGACTGTGGTATTGCACAGTTCACTTGCATGCCAGACAGCATCTCCCTCTCACCACAGCTACAGCATGAACTGGAGCACCCCTGACCAGGCCCATGCCTCACGCTCCATGAAGGATTTCTCAGCGTCTGTCCTTGGTGGCCTGGGAAAACACACCTGGGCATCAGCTTCCCCTGGGGACTTCCACTCTCTTGCCATTCAGCGGCACTGGAGATAAAGAAGAATAGGCAAGGCAGGGCAGCCCTCTTGTCTTGAGGCAAGCAGCAGTGGGGAGGCAGTGGGTGGGCCAGACCAGATACTAGGAAACAGTGGAGGCCCCAACAATCCCTTCTGAAGCTTCTTGTCCTGGTCTTCCTCCTGGTCACCAGGGCCATCCCGTGGCTTACCTGGGATGTCTCCTGCTGTGGGTGGGGACAACTCACAATTTAGCTCCTGTTGCCTCCCTCACCCCTTTAAACCATAGACCCCGCTGCCTGCCAATACAGGGCAGATGGGGAGACAGCCCATGCATTTGGCTCAAGGTAATTCCTGGCTTGCCTCTCCTGGGGGTTTGTGTCACGTCCCAGTTTCTCAGGATGATGACTCAGGTTCGCCGATTCCCAAGTCAGGATTAAGGTGAAAGGACACCAGCGATCCATTAACTCACCAAACTCAGCTTTTATTTGCTCACAAGAACTGGCATGAAACTACGTCAGTAAAGCGTGTAACACGTGCTAACCATACATCACCAAACATAGACTACAAGCCTTGCATATCTGGGGATCAGTTCAGGGAAGAAAGTAAGGAGAGCCCTCCCATTGAGTCACGAGGTTCAGAGTGGACCCCCTTGCCTTCTAGACTCCTTCTCACAGGGGAACCTTGGGCAGCTAGATCCACTCCTAGTCCCAGGCTTGGTCAACAGTTTATGTCTTAAGGGATGAGGTGTAGGGATTAAGGAAAAGAAAAAAAGAAAGAGAGAGACAGAGAGAGAAAAAAGAAGAGAGTAAGATTTCACCAGTCCTGGGTCCAGCATTGGTCCAGCCAGCCTAGCAGTCCAGTTCCAGAGGGCGCAAGCACACGGGGGCTTCAATTCCTGCCCTTTTATAGTCTTGCTCCTCCTTCAGGTGGGCACTCAAACTCATTAGGCTAATTAGCTGTCATGCATGGTTTGTGCTTCCAGAACCTTCGGGAAATGGGTCAGGGGACTTACGAGGTCATGTGGGGAGTAGCATCTCCCTCCCTGCAGGCATGGCTGTTCTTTGACCTTTGGCCATATATGATAAGCTGCCCTGCTCAGCCTATCAGAACCAGGAACTGCCCACCCTCTGGCCCGCCCTCCGCACCCTGTTGCTGCCCTGTTGCTGCCCAGCTTCTCACCTGTGGTTCGTTGCTGTGCAGGGTTCGTTGTTATGCAGAGTTCCTCCTTATGCAGGACATGCCCCACCACAGTGTTTGAGACATTGACTCTTTCAGTCTCCAACAGTTTGTGATCTTGATAAGCCCATGGCCTAGATAGCTGGGGTTGTGGTTTGCAAGCCTGTGACTCCCACAAGGTTCCCAACAAATTCAAGTGTAGAATTTGCTCATCAGCCCTCCTCACCGCCTCCAAGTTGGTCTGCTCTCTGTGGTCACCATTTGTAGCCTTGGTTTCCCATCTGTGGTTCTCCACAAATCCAGAGCCTCGTGGCTCCACGCTGAAGGGAGTGGGGAGCTACACACAGAGGAGGCAGAGGCCTGAGTTTGTCTTTTGGGGATGAGAAATGGGGAGGAACTGACATAAATGGGATGCATCCCTGTTTGAGCCATGGCTCTTTCAGCTGTGCACAGGAAAAATCCTCAGATAAGTTGCGTCCACCCCTCCTTTCCATTGACCCTGGGAGAACTGACCTCCAGTGCCCCCCAAGCTTATTCACTTCATGCTGCAGTGAAGTGGTTGCTTCTCTTCTCTTCTCTGAGGATTTTGTGGATCTGGGAGCGGGAAGGACTGCCTTAATGCTGGCTTTCTCAGCCTACTTCTGGGAAGCCAGATGTATCTGCAGATTAGAGCCAGGGTAGCGGCCCAGACAGCTTTTTTTCCTTGGAGGGCAGTGGGTTTTGGGAACTAGAGGAGGGCATGCCTGGATGTTGGGTTCCCTCAGGAGGAGGGGGTTTACAGCCAGATGAAGAAGCCTCCCACAGTCACTTTTGGGGAAAGGGTTAGGAGGTGTTTTTTAATGTACCAATGCTGCTGAGGTGGCAGGTGAGCATACATCCCCCTCTTGGCTGGGGGAGCTTAGTTTGGCCAAGGAGGGCAGAAGGTTTTGGGAACCTGAGGGTTAATGGATAACCAGGGACAACTGCTTAGGGAGGGGTTGCTCCTAAGACTCAGCTTTTGGAGCATCTCAGTGGGGTGCAGCATCTCAGCGAGGTGCCAGATGCCTGCTGAGCTGGGGCTGGAAGCCCCTCCGCACACTTTGGAGGAGTTGGGTGCAGACTAGGGACGTGAGGGGAGTTGTGACACAGACACAGAGCGACAGAGAGTCCTGCTCTTTCAGCAGTTACTGGTGCTACTGCATGGTCAAAATCTCAACTGCACCGGTCCAACTGTGCATTCTCTTTCCTGGGGTAAATTTATGGGACAAATAAACTAACCAGCACATTAAATGGGAAGGCTGTCTGCACTCCATCTCAAATCAGGCGGAATGCCTCTCTGTTGGGAAAGAAGTATGGGGCTGGGCATAAAAGGAACAGCAGCTCCAACATCTGGGTTCCTTCTAGCTCTGGGCATGGAGCAGATAACCACGGCAATACAGAAAGGGAAGGAGGTACTGAGAGGCCAGACACCTGGGTCCTGTTCTTGGCTTTCATGCAGAGGGATTTCACTCCTGGCTGTTAATCACTAATGTCCTTGGCATGACAGATGCAGGACCACGGTGGTGTCCACGGCAGGGGTCTCTGCCCCAGGGGACATCTTTGGATGTCAGCAAAACACCCTCCCTACTTACAAGACAGGCACAATTATCACAAAAGCAGGACCTTTAATTCCTCACACATGGGGCTTTAATCCCTCCAATACAGCTTGGGCACGTGGGCTGCTCCCCCATTCCCTCACTTCTATTCCACTAAGTCCTGGAATCTCCCCATAGAAGGGAAGAGGACCCCAGCACTCAGGCACTCGGTCCCCTCTGGCCCCCGCTGCCTGTAGGGTGTGCATAGTGCCCCAGAGAATGACAGAAATGAGATCCTCTCTCCCCCTGGGCATCATATGGGGCCATCCAGTGCCAGGCAGGTCCTCCTCCACGCTGTCCCTAGTAAGGCTATTCCCAGTGACAATGAGTCTCTCCCCCTATCCTTCCACTGCCCGTTACCTGAGATCTCCAGGATTCCTGGTTTCCAGCTAAATGAATCTCAGTCCCAGGCCCTGGACCTGTTGCCAGTGGCTCCCTCATGCAGCAGGTCAGCAAGAGAACAATTTCAGGGAAATCCTGTTTGGGGGTGGGGGGCACATGGACGAATGGACACACACACACACAGAAACATACATGAATGTGTATGCACACACATCACTGCACATGCTCACTGCTGGGTACACACCGTGGCGTGCACAAACACACACATACTCCTGTTACTCACAGTTTCAAATACACTCATGCCATGTGTACACCCGCAAACCATGTTGAACACACTCCCTGTACACACACCCCCTGTTGTGATCACACACCATTATACACGCACCATTTCTCACACACATAGGCACGGCCACACAATCCTGTGGTCATACATGCTGATGTAGTGCACGCATGTGCGCCCACACACACACACACACACACAGAGGCACAAACCTTATGGCTTACATATACAATGCCTGCTGGGCCTATGTGAAGTGCCTAGCTCATGAGGCAAGGGCCCTGCTCAGGTTAGGCTGTTCCCAGTGGGTGGATGGGAGGGGCCCAGTGCAGACATCTGGTCAAAGTTCGGGTTCCCATCAGCCCTGCTCAGAGCCAGCCATGGAAGCGGAGACTGTTGGTCCTGTGTCTCCTCTTCCTCTTCCTCTTCCCCTTCCCCTTCCCCCTACCCCTCCTCCTCCCTCTTCCCCTCCCCCTCTCACCCTCCCTTTACCCTTCCCCCTTCCCTTCCACTTCCCCTCCCTCTCCCTTTTCCTTTTCCTCTCCCTCTCCCTCTCGCCCTCCGCCTTCCCCTTCCCCTGCCTCCTTCTCTGGTCAGAGGGCACATCTCCCCCCGTGTGGTAAGGGAACTCCGAAACTCCTGTGAATAACAGTGTGAACATCATCAAGTCTGTGTCCCATCCTGTGCTCTTATGGGCCCAGCAGATCAAGTCATGGCCCTACGGGCATCTGGCCTGCTAGTCCTTTCCTACTACCTACCTGGCACTGAGGCCAGAACACAGGCATTCTGGCTCCCAGTCTTATCCCAGCTCCTTCTTCTGTTCTCCCCTCCTTGGAGGGTCACCAATGTCTCTCTTTCACCTGCAGGGAGCCTGGAGGAGGCTGAGAAGCCGTTGGTTCTGCTGATTCTGCTGTGAGAGGCAGCGCGGGGACTGCCAGCTGCGAAAAAGGGGTCTGTTTCCAAGACTTCACTGCAGTTGCCCATTTGACCAGTACACTCCACCCTGCTGTGACCCTGGCTCAGCCATGGCCTCTCCACTGAGAATCAGAGCAGTAGAGTTCCTCCAGTGGGAAACAGGGAATCACAAAGGGAATCAAAGTTGATCAGTCATCATCACAATAAAGCCAAAGTTCTTAGTGTCCTCTCAGCAGGCTGAATTTTTGGCTGGCTCTAATCACTTGCTACTGCTGTCAAAGGGAGAGGCAGAATGCCTGGGTTCTCTCACCAGGTGGGTTTAGGGACCTGGATACCTCACTTGATACCCCAGCTTCAAGAGGAGTGACAGAACTTAAGGCTTTGGAGATGGAACAGGGTAGAAGTCAGTGCTCTCACACTTGCCCTGGCCACATGCCTCACTGCCTGTGGGACGTGAGTTCAGCTCTGGAATGGGGCAGTCACCCCTGTGGAATAGGAAGCCCTTCATGTTCTCATGCACCGTGGTTCATGCCTTGTTTGGGGTTGCAGCAGCTCTGTCCATGCCTGGCAAGGGCGGAATCATGGTAAACACTACTAGGCCCTACACCCTGTACTTCAGGAAGATCCTACTGTGGTCTTCATTTCCCCATGTGCACAAGTTGGAACAGTGGAAATCCCGCTAGGGCACAGAGAAGAATCCTTCCCTGGAGGACCCATAGCAGTGCAACAGGAAGAGGCTCACTTAGGAGCCACTGACCGGGGACTGTGGTAATTCATTGGTGTGTCCTTGAAGCCTCAGAGCCAAAAGCTTGCATCCCTGCGAAACTGGAGAATGTGGACAAAAAGAAAACAAAGTTGAGGCAAAGTCAAAAGGGAGTGGTAGAGAGAGTGATAAGCTGTGGCAGAGACTGGTGGTACCAAGAAACCTGGTGGGGATATATGAGGACTTGGCTCAGGCAGGGTTGAGGTGGCAGGATCTGGCTGTTCCTTATAAATCCAGCCTCAAGTTCAGGATCCTGCAAAGCCCCAACCTGAAGGGCACAGGTACCCCAGTCTGAGGAAAGAGCAATGGAAGAGCAAATTCGTGCTACATTCCTGACTTCTTGTCTCGTGGTGCTGGGATGCATCATGGCAGCTCCTCAGGTAAGATGAGCTTTTCCCTAGGTACCACGGTGCTTGAGAATAGACACGAAGAGGGAAAGTGAGGTTTAGAGTGGAGGCAGAGGTGTCTGTCTCACACAAATGTCTAAGTAGTGGGGTTTGGGTTTTCAGGAATACTCAGCCAAGGACTCAGCCAAACTTCTTTCAGAATGCTGGCAGTATCAGTAACAACAGAAAAGGTGATGACAGCTTCAGTGGCAAGGGGGTGAGCAGCTGTGGACTCCCTGTGGACATGACCTCCAGTACCCTTGGCTCAAGGGGAAATGAGGTCCCCCAAAAAAGGGGAGGCAACAATTTTCAGGAAGGGGAGGCTATAGGGCTAAGGTGGGACTGCTGGATGGGACTTCCGTAGGTGGAGACAGATGTCACATCTCCACAGCAATGAAGGAGATGAGCAGAAAATACGCCAAAAGAGATCAAGAGCTATTTTGAGAGAGTCTGGTATCAGGGCAGAGGTTTATGGGGAGATTGGAGGTCTCTGGGCAAAGGTAAAGATCCTCCATGCCCTAGGGAAGCACTGAGGATAAGGTAGGTCCATCCAGTGCATTGGCATTCCTGGGAGCAAGAGATTGCAGATCTCCCACATCTGGTTATGTGTTTTCTGGAGACGTTAGTTCCCCTCCTCCAACCCCATACTCTTTCCCCAGCAAACTGCCAGTACCTTTGATGGCAACATCGAGGATCTGGCAGTTTCTGTAGCAGCAACGTACGTTGAAACAGAGTGTCGTGGTTTAACCCCAGCCAGCAACACAGCACCACGCAGCCGCTCACTCGCTCCTCCCCCACCCAGTGGGATGGG
>JAVKLA010000028.1:28269724-28296787 GCA_034782735.1 Sagittarius serpentarius | reverse complement strand
GTTCATGCTATAGTAAGGACAAATAGCTCTAAGCCCAGACAAAACCAAGAAATAGTAAGTACATAAGTGACTAATACTATAATGATAGCCGCGAATAAATCCAAAGTTGCTACTCAGGAGCACTCTTTATTCATTACCTCCAAATTTATTGCCTTAGTTAGGAACCTATGAAAATTAACCAACATGTGAAGCACTCTTCAAGGCTGGTAAAAGAAATAATGAAAACATAGGGTGAAAGTACCACATGTTACATTCAAAAGAGCCACAAAAAATCAGTTTACTTAGCTCTTTGGTTCTCTTACATCTTCTCATTCTGAACAGTTTCAGTAAAGAATCCCGTTTCTGGAAACACATTTCTATATCAGAAACTCAGCCTCCACTAAAATTAATTTTTTTATTTCCCAGGACTGTAGAAAAGGTTGTTGCTAGATTCAGACTGTATATTCAGGAACATCGAGCTTATTGTAGCAAATTTAATTTAATATGCTCAATTGTGTAGGTTTTTCTTCTCTAATCCATTGTTGCCAGTACTGTGGAATCACTTCATTGCAGAAATTCATTTTCTAGCTCCCTTTCCAGCTGCATCAGTATTAAGAATGGTCTAAAGGTAACATTCATTGCTCCTATAAAAGGGAGAAAATAGTATTATTTCACACTACTTTTATTTAGAAAAAGCTGAACTGGATTTACCTATCCTTTCCAAAATATTTTTCTTTGGGAGAAGACCAAATGTAGTCTTTCCAGTTTAGAATGTCTAAGGATATAGTAGAAGACCTTAACTGCAGCATTTTAGTGGTCATGGTGGAGATTCTGAATATTTAGTATAAAAACATAAGCAATGTGCTCAGAGATCCTTCAATGAATTATTAAATCTTAAGAAAACAACTTACGTGAACTTTTCATTAGCAATAATCAGGAAATTGGACTCAGCAGATGAATACATTGAGTTATGAATTACAAATTGAGTTGGGTATATAAGCAAGTTAATTATGTATTAATACATGCAAAATATTGCTTAATGCTCAAACATATATTATATGTCACTCCAAAACAAGTAAATATGATGTACAATCTTGTGTTAACATTGTGTATTAAATGTAAAACATTTCTTTTTTTTTTTTTTTTTTTTAAACTTGTTTAGGAAATCTAGATGAAATGCAGAGTTCTGGTCAAATGTCACTTAATGTATGAAAAAAACCACAAACCCCCAAAAGTCCCTGCTGTATATTTTTGATTTAGCTAATCCAGATGCTTATATTTTAAATACAGAATTATATTAAACAGATATTGAAATGCATCTGGTTTTCTTGCCAGCAGCAAGAATACAAACCCTGAGACATTAGATGTGTGAATTTCTACTGAAAGATGACAGAATATAACAGCCACAAATGACAACCCATTTCTTTTGAACTCTTTAGAAAACATGGAGAAAAAATAATAATTCAGATTAACTGCCTTTAGGTTAAGCTTCAGGAGGCTGAAGTATACTCAAGTTCCAAGAACAGCAAAGATCTTAACAAAGAATGAGGAAGTTTCAACAAGGCTAGTATCTAGTGTATTAACTTGGAAAAGAACAAAAAGGCAAATGTTGTGTTGCTTTGTTGCTGTATCTGTGTAGATCCATATATACATAGTTATCTTACCTTCTTTTTAATAACATAATCTTCCGTGCTTCTCCTACAGTGAAAATTAATAGTGGTTTGTTTTCTTTTTTTAATTTAAAAGGGCACAGAACAGAATCCATCAAAAAAAAATCCCCAGTGCAAGTCCTAAGTGACAAGGAAAATCAATATATGCTTTCTAATAAATGTAAAATAATTGTTTTGTCTTTATGGATACCATTTATTGCTCCAAAAGAACAGATGACTAGAAGCAGATATTAAATTGATGCATATAAATAAAATACAACACTATTGCAAATAATATTGCTTTCTTTGACATTATCACAAAATGTCAATAGACAATACACTTTGCCAGGAGTTTGCAAAATGCAAAAAGAAAAAATCCACTTGCTCTTTCAAAAGATACATAAATTAATTAGCATATTATGCAAATTAAAATAAGACATGGCGACATATTTGTTGAGCAAAATCACCCAGCACTGAAACTGCTGTCACTGGTAACAATCTGGAACTGAATAATGAGTTGTAGCAGTCCACTGTCTTGTCCACTAGCTCTGTGCTTTTCTCTCATGCTATGTAACACTTATTAAACAAAGGGTTCAATGATTGTGTGATCACATTCGTTAGAAATAGGAAAAAAACCCACACCCTGAACAAAAAAAAGTTATGTGTTAAGAGCAGTCTTCCCAAGTCTTCCCAAGTCTTCTCATAGGCCTTCCCAAGGCCCACTGAAGGTAATAACAATCAGAGGGACTTGGATCAGCAGCTCATTAAGTTGCACCATTTACTCCAGTGCCTTCTTGGAGCTCTCACCCCACTGGTGTGGTATAAATGTGGCTTTCAGTAGAATAGTGTTAAAGCAAGTAATGCACATTTCATTTGCCATATTGCTAAGAGAACTGGGAGCTCATTCCAAACACGGGACAAGGCAGAGGAGGGGGGAAGGAAAAACCATTTTTTCAGAGACAGTTTTCTGAAATTCATTTACAAAAAAGGTAGTCACATTTGGTTTTGCATTTGGAAATCCCCCCTTTACATACTTGCCAAGCAACAAGCAATCATTTTATCCCAAGCCAGCATAAACATTTCTCCAAAGCCAGGCAGATTTTGCAGGTTTATATCTTGTAGAATTACAGATAACTTCCAGCTGAAGGTCTTCCACACATACTAATCGATCAAAATGAAAGAGATAAAACAGATCTTAATTCTGTTTGACTGTTGAAGGAAGCTTGTCATAAAGCCTGCCTTCCATTGTAACTAGGGAGAGCACGAGAAATTTGGACCAGATATTTCTTTAGTTTAAATCACTGATAAAACTCCCACATGCCCACTGGGAGTGTGATTAAGTTTGAATAGAAAGGTTCACAATAATTCTATGGTGGCTTCTATTTCTTTACCTTTGAGTTCCTGGGAAGCTGGTGGGAAAAGACAATTAAAAGCTTGACTATTTTCAATGTGCTCCTTGCATTAAAAAAGAAACTGTTTCATTTCCTCCAAGAGCTCATATTCACTTGTTTGTTTAGTGAAATATATTCTCTGTCTGCCATGGTTTTTGGTAGGAATTAGAATGTGGGAAGAACTGTCCCTCTTAGGATTTACTTTCTTGCGTTCTTTTCTTGTACCTACCCACATAGACTGGGTTTCTTATTTTTTCAAATATAACTAGCAATACCAAAATTATCAGTAGTCTAAATTATAGTTAAAATACCTATTTCCCCAACAAGCTGGGAAATGCCTGTAGAGCAGTTTGCATGCCAGTGAACAATCATTGCAGCTCTACTTTTTCAACTCAGATATTCATATTTTAGTCACTACAACCTAAAAAACTGTTCAAGCTCTGAGTCCATCAGCTGTCCCAGATTTCATGCCAGAATCCAGTTTATTAGCTCTCCTCTAAGGAGAAGTCTCCTCTGCCCATACAAATGGAAAACACAACCTTTTCCTCAGTTCAGGGACACATCATCAGGAAGAGCTAGGAAGCCAGGGACTTCTGTATGCCTATCTAAGTGACAACTCTAAAATATTTGACAGTGCCATTGTGAGTATTCTTAAAATTAAGGCCAAGATTAAGATCCCTTTTGCTTGCAAGTGCAAAAAACTCTCCAATTCAAAGTCTCCTTAGTGGCTTGGTAAACCACGTCCAAAAGAAAACATTTTGCTTCTTTTTAATTTTCTCTTTAATCCTACGTAGCCATAAAATCACAAGGAATTCCTTTGTACACATCAACAATCCAGGTGTCTGTGCATTGCATATGAGTTGCAAAAACTTCAGACCTCTGGAAATTGTCACTGCCAGGATCTTACCCTGACTTTTAAAAAACCAATTTTTATCATACACCTTTTTTTACAAGTTAGATAAGCATGGAATGTCTCTTACTTGAATTGAATGCTTCATACTTTCCAATAATTCTGAAGCATCATAAATGTACGTTCTACAAGAGAGAACTATTCATGTACGCTTTATACTGATTTGGTCCAGAAACTTAATGTTATTTGTTAACAGTCCCAGTGTTTTGATGGTGTCTGGACATTATTCTGGTTACATCAGTCCCGTTGTATCATATCAGCCCTGTACACACTTATATTCAGATGTATGGGTGTCTCCTTTTATTTTTGAACTCAAAAGACTTACGTGGTTATAATATTTATATAAATTTGCATAAGTGGATCAGAAAGTGGTTTATAAATTAAGCTGCTCCAATGCTGGCAGAAATTACGTGCACAACTACAAGGCTTGACATACAGAAATTAAGGCCCCTCTAAATTGAACTCTGTGTGATGTAAAACCAGCAGAAGTAAACCACATTACCATTTATTTGTCTTTAAAACTAAGACTCAGAAGTTGAGTAAAATGAATGGTTTTTGGCTTTGGACAAAAAAAGATAGCTGGAGTTTGTAACTTGCAAGTTTTAGTCTCTCTTTTAATCATGTGTCAGATGGTTTCTTGATACAACATTCATAAGCACCTAAGTTGTTACTCCACATATTCTGCTGCTAACCTTTGTGTTAAATTGGGTTTAACACTCAGTTTAGCTGAAGCGCTCAGGCCCCATTCTCAGTCACTATGAGGGACAGTACAAAAGCAGCATAGTGCGACAACAGAAAGCCTCCCCAAAACATCTCCCTCTGCTTTTATTCCTAGTCCCCCAAAGTAGGACTCAGGTGGGTATCTGTCATCACTTTTCTCTCTGAAGAAAAAGCAAGACAACTCAAGGACCACAAGGGACAACTTAGGCTGCTTAAGGGTGACGATAACCAGCACCTGCGCTGGGGCTCTGGGCAGATGAATGATCAGAGGTAGCTCTGGTAACGGTCAAGATGCTGCTGCTGTTCACAGGGCCCTACTGCATGAGGTTATCATTGCTGGGGGACAGGAGGGAGATCATGACCAAGGCTCTGCTGCAGCACACCCCAGAGAGCTTTTTTAATTCACATCCATTTTTTCCGGCTATTTAAACTGGGGTATCCAGCTGGAATGACATACTCCTTCCCACAGCCCTTCTCTTTGTATCAACCTCTGGCAGAACAGCGAGGTCCAAAGCCAGAGACCACAATACCTGAGCTCACCAAAGCTGGAGTTCACCTTTCCAAGACGCTTGCCAACACTTAAACTCTGACATTTTATCCTATGTGGTTATTTTTAATATTAGTAAGAAGGGAGATTTTCTTTTTCTAAATCTCCCACAGGGCAGTAACAAATTCAGCACAGACCCTGTAGTTCACCTTGGGGCTTGGCTGTAATGAACAGATCTTTAAGAGGGAAGAAGAAAAAAATAATACCATCACTTCATTTAAATCTCTTCTCTTTCCGTGCCATAAGGAAGCTCAGTTCTTCTTCTTCTGTGACAATTTAATCCCTTCAGTAACCACCCCATTTTACCAAAAGCTCAGGGGCTCTCTGAACCTGTCACCTGAACTCTATTCTGGACTCAGTACTTTTGCCTGACAAGGAAGAAACCTTGCATTTAATTTCTTCCCATGGTGCACTGGCTTTGGCTGAATGCTTGGGCAGTGCCGTTTTCTTCCAGTTATAAAAACTCCAAATTTTTAGATGTTCAGATACAATACCACTTTGATAGAGTTTAGCACCTGCCATCAGTTTTTTGTGTTCATTTGTTTTCATTGACATGCCCTTAGGTTTTAAATATATTTTGTTTATCCTTTCGCACTGCTCCTGAGGAGGCATTCTCTTTATAGTTCTGTTTCTTATTCCATCTCCTGCATCCTGTCCATGATGCAGAAACCATATCTGTGGGTAACATTCTACTCCTGACTTTTATAGTTTATTTACTCTGCAGAAAATTCTTGAACCATAGTGCTCATTTGCAAGCAGATCCTTGAGGGAACATGTTGCAAAGAAACAAACATAAACTCGTATTGTTGTGCTAATTACTGAGTTTAACATGAGAACTGCAGTGACTGGAAAGCCACTGTGTGGGTGAGCCTCATTAAGATACAGCATTCCTGATTAATTGTTGAATTAATTGAATTCAGATGGAAGGATAGATCACTTTCTAGGGCAGAATGGAAGTGGAAGAAAAATAACATTATTAGTTTATTTAGGTTCTGTCCTTATCTCTTTCATTTATGTGCGCTATTAGAAGGACATTCAAGCAAACACTGAAGATTAAGAAAATTTTACAGAACACCAGTAATCAGTTCCATGCTTCCAGTGCTACTGTTACAGTCATGTTTCTCATACTAATACTATTATGCAAATCCAGTCAAAGAAGGAAAAGACACTGTGTGCAAATCAACACCAACTTTGGAAACTGAGAATTTACCACGGACTACACATCAAAGCTCAGTTGCAAAAGTTTTACCCCAACTAACTCTTAAACATGAACAACCTCAGAGAGTGAGCTGATCACAGACTACACAAAACAAAAAGCCTTTTACTTTTATAAATTACCCATGATGGATTGACTTCCTAGCTTTATACAGCAATTCAGTCAATTACAGTGCAGTAGGGTGTCCACCTCTTGTAACTGAAGATACAATGGAAGAAAGAAACCAACCTAATTTCAGTTAGGAGATCTCTCAAGGAAGTACAATGGATGAATAAGCAACGTGGTGCCCTGTTAGCTTGGACTGCTACAGCTTCACTGGTTTTTGCATTTATATCAACTGGATGTAGTTACTTCAGACATGTCATGTCTGCAGTCATCTTTTCAAATGAAATTTAGTTCTAGTCTTAAAACTGAGTTATAACACTATCATAATAGCAAGATTTGGGCAGTAAAGACCATTTTATCCTACTGTAAAATTCAAAGTGCTTCTTTTACTGTAATCTTGGTCAATGAGAAGAAAACCAAGGACTTGCATTAAATAGAATTTGGAAAGAGCATAAATGAGATGTCCAACCTTTCACCAGAACAGAGCTGATTAACTAGGCCGGCTTCTCCCATGAAACATAAAGATGTATCTTACCAACCAATTTTCATTATGGGTTTTGGCAGCCAAGGACTGGCTTGGAAGAAGAAATAAATATTCAGTGGAAAACAATTTAAATCCTAACATAGTAGCCGTCTCAAACAAAAGTTATCCAAACCAACAATTCTAAAAGAAGCCTTTCATTACAGGATATATTTCCGGTTAACTCTCAGAAGCAGCCTCAAGGCATCAGAAAGCCACGGCCCAACACAGTTTCCCTATTTAAAGCCAGGTTACATTAAGAAGGATGTGGGTTCTTATTCAATTCCTTCATTGCTGCATTATTCATTAATTCATCTAATGTAGCCATTTGGAAACAAATTTTGTCTCGCATGTTGCCAGCTATGATACAGCAAAGCAAGCTCTTTCTCCCAAAGATTGTAACTCCTTCATAAATAAACAATATAGACCACATCTAATTGTGTTTTCTTTGCTCTTGAAATAATATTATGAATAGTTGTACAAGCAAAAAAAACAAGCAGAGAAAAGACATTTCTGCTCTGTCCAATTTATAGTCTAGGTCTCTAAACATTACTTGGCTGAAGTAAACGTTACACAACTTTTGTGGTCTCACCGAGACCAGGAACCTGTTCAACATCAAATTGAGATCTGTATTACAGTCCTGAGAGGTGCATAAACTTTTGTGCTAGAACCTCTGTACTACTGTGAAGTTTGCCTCCAAAACAAAACAAAGTCAATAGTCTAGCAAGTGAAATCTCCATTTTTGTCAAAGGGAGTATCCAAAAATGCTGTATGATCCATCCACTCAGGTAAGAATGAAATCCCTCACTATTTCATTTTACTGAAATCACTATCAGCTGCTTAGCTCATGTTCTTAGCACTTCTATACTGAAATTCTGGGGATAGCGCTGTCTGCAGCTACATCACCACCATGAGAATCAAATCAGTTACACAAACATCACAAGAAACAGTCTGTTTTGCCACTCCAGAAAAGGCTCCAAAAGCCTGCAAAAGCTAAACACACATTTTCATCTCTTTGGCAGAAAAGCTGAACACCTCTGACTGGTTGTCAAATTGATCATCCAGCATTAGAAACAGGTGAGCCTCAATGGTGCCATAAACAGCTCATTAGAGATGCTGTGCTCTATGGAAACAACTGCAGCAGTCATATTTAAAGATGTTTTGGAATTACTGTTACTGGAAAGTGGTAACAGTACTGTCAAAAGTGTATGTGATATGTTAACAATTTAACTGAATCAATAGCCATTTGAAAGACCATAATTTGCAACAACTAATTGCTGGTCTGAACCTACAGAAACAACCCCAGTGGGAGAACATGGAGCCCAAACAAGTCTCTCTCCTACTCTCAATTCAACTCAGATTCAGTTGCATATGTCCACATGCAAGATAGAGTACCATGTAGCAATTTTTCTCAGATCCCCATACCAAATCCTGTTAAGTGAGAAATTCAGTGGCTAACCTCAAATGTTTTTTGGGGTGTACAAAATATTTGTGTTTAATAGTATTAGATTTAATACATAGTTATAAACTTAATCATTGAGAGTGACTGAATTTCAGATAGGAAAATATGACCTATGTTGCAGGGTAACATTTGATCTTTAGGCTACAGAAATACATCCTTCTAGCTGAAGTCTGAGTACTTTCACGTACTCATTTACCAATGCAAGGAAACTGATTCTTTAATTTGATAGTTAAGATAGTTGTACAGAGAGGATAAGCAAGTTTTAAATTCTTTTTCTTTCTGACTTGAACTGTAGATGTGATTCTAGATTTTCCACATCCCAAGTACATGTAATAATTCTCTTCTCAACTGTGCCAAAGGTTCTGGAAGGTCTTGTTTTCATTCTGCATTCCTGTTCAGTATCAGAACACACACAACCATTCTGTATTTTTCTGTATCTTCTCTTACCCTTGTTTTAGGAGCCAGCAGGTGGGAAAATTAGGGTATAGGCAAGACAGAGCATTCAATTCTTTTGTTTGTTTGTTTATTTTACAGAAGATCTGTTCTTCACAAATAGCAAATTGTGCCACTTAAATGGATTTCATGGTATGTTTTCCACCTATAAACAATATTTTTTCCTGATGCATACGATTTTCCCACCATCTTTAAAATGTGATTAGATAACGGTATTGCCTACATGACAGTATAGCAAAGATGTGGCTGTGAAATGGTAACTGGTAAAGGAATGTGCTAGGTGTCCTTAATTGCATCTTTGCATTTGGCCCAGATATATTACACAAGACTATGTAACTCCTCCAGATTGTCAAAGTAACTTTACAAAATGGGCCAGGAGCAAACAGCAAGTAAATCAAACTTATTTACCATTTTAAATCAAAAGTTCACTTCATATGGTAACTTTCTAAACTACAAACTACTGTTAAAAAACTCATCTGCCTTACCAGATTTTGCAGCAATTTAGTAACAAGTGAAATAGTCAACAAAAACCATTAAACAACCATAAAACCGCAGCCTAAGTAAGGGTTGTATTTGGCTGCCAATTTTTTTCAGTTATAGAGTCATCCTTGGGACCTGTGGCCCTGCAATCACAATGTATAACGCAAAACCAATGTATAAAGCAAAACCAAATAAACTACATGTAGTTTGCAATTAGGAAGAAGGGCTATCCCTTCCCCCTGCCTCCAAGAAGGCTCACGTCTATTGTACATGGGAATCTTTAATTTAAATAACAACCATGAAGTACATCATGAACATTGCATGCTTGAGACCCCAAATTAAACTTCTTGAAGTTCCTGCTAGTTTTGATAAATTATTTGCTTGTTCCTGTATTGCTTACAATAGGCCACCTACCTGCTTCTCTTAGGACCTAAACATGCAGCACATATGCCATTTTATCCATCAGAGTTTATTTTTAATTAAGAAAATATACTTATTTATATACCCTTATTCCATATTCAGAAGACAGAGGAGGAGAGGAGAGGAGAGGAGAGGAGAGGAGAGGAGAGGAGAGGAGAGGAGAGGAGAGGAGAGGAGGAGGAGAGGAGAGTTGGAAGTGACCTACAATGATCATCAAGTCCAACTGCCTGACCACTTCAGGGCTGAACAAAAGTTAAAGCATATTAAAGGCATTGTCCAAATGTCTCTCAAACACTGACAGGCTTGAGGTATCGACCACCTCTCCAGGAAACCTGCTCCCATGTTTGACCCACCTCTCAGTAAAGAAATTTTTCCTTACGTCAAGGTTTGAGCCATTCCCACATGTCCTGGCACTGGATCCCAGGGAGAAGAGCTCAGCACCTCCCTCTCCATGTCCCTTCCTCAGGAAGCTGCAGACCACCATGACCTCACCCTCAGCCTCCTTCTCTCCAAACTAGACAGCCCCAGAGTCCTCAGCCGCTCCTCACAGGACATGCCTTCCAGCCCCTTCCCCACCTTTGGTGCCCTTCTTGGGACGCATTCAAGTACCTTCACATCCGTTTTAAATGGTGGGGCCCAGAACCGCACACAATATGCAAGGTGAGGCCACACCAGTGTTAAATACAGCGGGATAATCACCTCATTGGACTGGCTGGTTATGCTGTGTTCAATGTACCACAGGATGGGGTTTGCCCTCTTGGCTGCCAGGGCACATGGCTGGCTCTTGTTGAACCTACTGTCAACCAGCACCCCCAAACCCCTTTCTGCACAGCGGCTCTCCAGCCAGTCCTCACCCAGTTTGTACTTGTGCCTGGCATTACTCCATCCCAGGTGGAAAATTTGGCATTTGGTCTTCAATTTCATGCCACTGATGATTGCACAATGCACCAATCTATCCAGATCCCTCTGCAAGGCCACTTGTCCCTCGAGAAAGTCAACAGCACCTCCCAGTTTGGTACCATCAGCAAACCTGCTAATGGTGCGTCCAACTCCTGCATCCAGATCATTGATACGAATATTGAACAGAACTGGTCCTAGAATTGAACCCTGAGGAGCAGCACTGGTGACCAGTCGCCAGTCAGATGTAGCTCCCTTCACTGCAATCCTTTGACCTCTGCCCTTCAGCCAGTCCTTCACCCAGCACACTGTCTACCTGCTCATCTCACAGCTGGGTAACTTGTCCAGAATGATGAGGGACAGTACCAAAAGCCTTACTGAAACCCAGAAAAATTATATCCACCACACACTAGGCAGGTGACCTTATTGTAGAAGGATATCAAATTAGTGAGACAGGGCTTTCCCTTTGTGAACCCATGTTAACTGTGCCTGATGACTGCACTGTTCTTTAAAAGTCTTTCAATAGCACTCAGCATGATATTCTCCGTCATTCTTCCAGGTACTGAATCAGTTTTGCACATAGAATTGCATACCAGTTTTATATCTGCACAGTAAAGGAGCTGCTATAATGAATTAGATAAGGTCTAATGATTTTACCAGGCATCATGGATGACTGCACTGGGCTTTGTGTTCAGCAGATTGCTTACCATCATTTGAAATGTTTGACCTGAAACCAAAAAACTGTGCAGACAAGCATTAAGTCTTAGTATTTCAGAAAAGTGTGTATTGGTGAAATCATAGTTACATAAAGGAAACCTCTTTGCATAACTAAGAAATACTACTTTCATTAAGTAATTAATTTTGGATTATATAAGCAGAGTTGCAGTCTGTGTTTTCAGTTAATCTCTATTTATTTGATTAATTGAAATAAACAGACATATACCTGTAAAACTAGAAAGGGGAAATTTTTCACCAGGGCAGGGAAAGCAGTTACCTTATATACTGAACCTTTAAACTAGATACTCCGGTTGTTGTACTAAGCCATAAATCCTGTTAAGGCAGTAAAATCAGTCATTCAGAAGACAATCAGCATCTCTCCTTGTTGTCACAGACATTCTGCAGTTGTTGCAGGAGCATCACTGACTATTACTGAGAAGTATATCTGATTATTCTGTATGATTCCATATGATAGTGAAATCTATTGTATCTGATTAATCTAAAGATTTGGATGCTATTGGTGAACATCTCTTGATTTTGGTAGGTCACAGCATGATTTCTAGTAAGTGCATCTCTCTGAATTCAGAACTTTGCATTTGGCAACCACCCCATTCCACAACTACAATATAAAATCTGACAAAGAAATAAGTCAGTGCAACTCTACAGATGAGGAAATTCAAGGAAAAAGATACTACAGAGATACACCTGAGACATATGTAAAGGTGAATAAAGAGAATTTGCTTCCTTAAGAAATTAGGAATTACAGATTTTGTTTTTAAATACAGTTCTCAGTGATGTCTGCCTTAATAGACTAAGTTGCAAAATTCCAAATATTTTGTAACTGATGCTAGAAAGTCAGTGTCTTTCACTTAATGACATTCAAAAGCTAGTTTAAACTAGATAACTACAGTTAAACCTAAATAAAACAGAGGAAAATACTGAAAAATATCTAAACACAGTTCTCACCTACAGGTAACACTAACACTTACTGCTTGATTTATATTGTCTTTTGCTGTCCCATGGGCAATAAGAATTTCTCCTTAGTGTGCACATGCTATGGTCAGCAAGCTAAAAGTATATCTCATTTTTGTGGACAATCCATTTCAAAAGAAGCCAAGAGAATTACACCAATCAAGATAAATACAGTTACGGAGGCTACTATAAAAGAATCAGTATGTACTATCATACAGGAGCCCAGCAACCTGCCTATATTAATGAATCTTCTGATACTGAAGATATCAGATATGTGCTTGCTTTAGAGTTCCAAAGTAAATGCTGTTGAGTTGTCAACTCAATTCCAGCTGAACTGCAGAAGGAAAGCAAGGTAAAAAAATTTATTTCTTATTAATTTATTTTTTATTATTATTTATTATTTTATTAATAAAATTTATTTATTATTTATGGAAATTTATAGAAAAGCTCTCAGCTTAGGTCTGTGCAGTGCAATAGAATCAACAGTCTCAGACGAATGGTCTTCCTTTTCAGAACTGCCACTACTGGCAAGAAAAGACCTGGTCAGAGATGGGACCTTCTGTTCCCTGCAACCTAAAGAACAGAAAAAACTGGCTTATGTCACTAGAAAGTGCATGTATCTTGATACCCTGTTTCTAAGAGTAGCCTGTAGTAGGAGTTTGGAGAAACTGGGCAGATACAGAGTTTTTTTCCTTTCCAATACACTCTTCTACCAAACTGCAGCTCAGGGTGCTTCAAAGACAGATATTAGGGTATCATCACCTTATTAATTTCAGGCACATATATAGGCCTACTTTCTAGTCAGTGGAGAGAAATAAGTCACCGAGTCCACAGTTCACTTGTTCCCGACGTCTGTCTTTGACTTAAAAGTGCCTACTTCACTGCTTTCGGGAAGGCTTGAGGCTGATCTAGATCTACTGCCAATATGGATCTCTACATTGTAGGAGTCTTCATTTAGCTAAATGAATCCAACCTTTTACATTAAAAAAAACTGATGAATTTTTCATTACTTTATTTAATCATTTTTCAAATGTAGATTATGCCTGCTCTGGGCAACATTGCTATACCTTTGCTTTTTAAGTTCAGTATCTGGATAATTCATTTGATACCCTTTGGGTTTCTGCTGTGAGATGCAGTCATTCCTTGTTGATCTTCTCCACACTATTCTTTATTTTAGAGAGTTCAATCTTCCCTCCATTGCTTCATTTCTAGGTAAAAGAATCCTAGGGCTCTACAACGCTCTTTCCAAAATGGGCTGAAAACCCCAGATCTATAGTACTAAAAATATAGATACATTATCAAATTTTTAGAGTGGCATAATAAAGTTTTCCTTCTTTTTTACTATTAAATATTAAGAACTCTCAAGAAAACAATTTTTTGACCTCCAGTGAATATTAAAGTCATGTATATGTAGTATTACAGAACAATTTTATTATATGAAATATATGGTTTTCATACTAATATTCAAAACACGAAGCTCTCAAACTGTGGGGTACTAGTGGTGAACATCAGATATTTTTATTTATATATCTAATTACATAAACTTATTATCTAACAACTAGCATTTTTAATTCTCTCCCAATATACCCTTTCAACAATCTATTCTTACAAGATGGCATGATCTTCAGAGCTGAAGTTGATTTTGCACTGCACTTTTAAAAATTTGGTGTTTGAATAATTTGACAGCATGCAAAATGAACTCCAAAATCCTCATTATTATCTTGTATACTCATTTGGGCTGTCTTGTAGAGCAGAGAGAAACTGTTAGACCATTCCTGCTTGCCTATACTTTCATAGTAAGTGAATGATTATGGCTCCATTTTTCATGTTTTTTTTTCTGTCATTAATATGATTTTAAAGTGAATAATGAAAGAACAAATAGCATTCTAACCGTAAATGGTGGTAGGAAAATGAGGAAAATTATGGAAAGTTTCTAAGCTAAGTCAAATTGCTGCTCTAAGTGCCCCTCATTAATTCTCTGAAAGGCTTTTGTCAAACAAAGGCAGTAGAAAACCAGCTCTGAAGGCTGCTCAGGGATGTTTTGCTATTTAGATCTTTACGAAGTTGAGTCATCCAAGGAGATCCTGGTGCAACACGGGAGCCTTGCTCATCCAGAGTCACCTACCAGGTGTTGCAAAGACAATTCTCATTTCCAGCATTTAGAAATATCTTGAGCCTAAGATTTCCAATTGACTAGGCACATCTGCAAATCTGAAGCCAGATACAAGAAAACACCAAAGGGATTTTGTTGGCATTCAGGCTGTCTGAATGTGGTCATTCCAAGGCTTACTGAAATAATTTCTGATTGGAAAACTGCAACTCCACCTGATCCAAAACTCAAAGATTACCACCTTAGAAACTCTGAAATAGAAGTCTTCCTGAATGATCATAAAAATGTTATTTCAAGGTGGAAAACATAAAGTTGTTTCTTGCAGTGACAAATTCATTGATGCATAAACCAGGAAAACAGTTGACAAAAGTAGTTGACAAGAGTAGTGTGTTGAGGAGAAATCCTGCTTCCCTTAATATTACATTGTTACCATAAAAGTCGGTCATAAAAGAACCCCCTAAGACTTGTCTTTAAGTTTTAGAAGGCAGGCATTCTTTATTGCAGCGCTGGATGCACGGGGGATAATTCCTCCTAGCGTGCATCCCAAAACTTAAAACAGTACCTGATTATGTAGACCAGTTATTTACATATTCATTACAGTTCCTGGAATGATCATGCATATTCATTCTGTTTCCTGGAACTAAGTATAATACATGCATCTTCATTACGCATGTGTAATAAAATGAGTCTGTGGTCTTTCGGGGGTCTTTAGTGGCAGTCCATAGTCTTCCTCACAATGTCCGCTTGATGAACTCCAACTTTATGCATGCTCAGTCCTTATGGAATTCCCTTTATCAACCATGTTAGTTCTAACCAACTCAGGGCCAGGAGTCCTCTTTACTTAGACAATAACTTTAGGCTTATCTGTCACTAGGCCTCCTGTTATCTACTGCTTAGCCTTTAAACAATGACTCCCATTCCTGTAGATACATCAGGCAGTGACTCCTGTCTGCCTGTTTCTGTAAGAGCATCAGACAGTGACTCATCTCTGTAAGTACATCAGACAGTGACTCCTGGCTTTTTTGCAAGTACATCTTATCTTGCTTGAGGAATACCATGAATTTCTTTTTTGCATTTACAGTTTCACTTACAACATGAGTGCAGGATTATGACTTTTAGTCTGGATTAGAATGCTGCAGGGGAGGAGTCAATTTTTTGGTTTTAAGCACTGATGTTTAATATGGTCAGATATCAATAGAATACATTAGTCAATTCAGTGCTTAAAAAAAATCTTATGTTTCCACATATTTATAACTACAAGGGATCACTACATCATTTTGTTTGACATGCCTGTGAATGATCACAGGTCGCATAATTTCACTATATTATCTTCATCTTCAGCCCAATCAACTCATGAATTTACTTGGCTAAAACTTGATCCCAGGACACATGCAGTCTTGAGTTGAAGATGTCAAGAAAACTATCAAAAAACTTGCAAGAAAAAATTCATGATACTTACCAGTTAAAGACTACAAGACAGACAGAAACACTATTTATGTTCTGAGTTATTTATGTGTAATAGATAATACATTTCATTATATTGTACTATATATTTCAAAAACTTCTGAAAAATCACAGAAGCTTGTTCTCTCACTTACTGTATTCGACAGGTATTACTGGTGGGAAATGCTCAGACTATAATTCTGTTAAGCTAAAGAAGGCTTTGCATTGCACATGTAAAACACACAAAAGGGATATTAGTCAACATCATACCCTACAAAGAGTTGCATGTATGCTCATGCTGATTTTTATGGTGACCAGTCTGAATAAAACACTTATCTTGCCTAAGGGAATTCCCTTACATGTTGGGACAGTTTCACTTTGCCTGAGTTTTTCTAGTGAATTAGCAGCTCAGAAGTGAGGTACTAAAGTAGCTGACCGTATTTACTCTCCTGCTGCCTTCTTCCTCATACGTAACTTGTGCCTCTTTCTCCTTGACATCCATCTTGCAAAAATTTATTTTGTAATTATGTTGTGAATTTCCCCTTCATATGTTTTTTTTAACATAAGGCTTTTGCTGACAGGTACATAATTTACTGACACATTTTTCCTCATTTTTTCCTGCCAAAATCAATCACTGTCATCCTTATTAAGGATTAATGGCCCTCTGAGATTCCAGTTTTTTCCTTTGTGCCTTAAGATTCTTGTGCTTCAAACAGCCCACCATCTTTGCATCTATCCTTTTTTACCCTCCCCCTACTCAAGTCATTTTAACACTTTTTTTGCTGTTCTTGTTGTTGCTATTCTATTCTAGTTCTATGCATCCATAAGCAGAATAATTTCAAAAGATTTACAACAGCCATTCAGTACCTACGGAGGTGTCACTGCAGTAATAAAAATATTTCTCAGATACTCTCAGGGAAAGATAAAACATACTTTAGGCCACAGAAATTAATTAGGGTCAGAAACAAAAATGTTGGGAAGTTTGAGCTGAGGGATTTCAGACGAGCTTTAAAGTGACAAGTTTCCATAATTGAAAGTTATCTTAGAACAAGACTACCGTCTTTTGTCATGGAACCTGTATTTTAATCTTAGATCTGTTTACTAAGTAAAAAAAATAATCTTCTGTTATGTTCGCAGCCAAGCCCATTTGTAAACAAGTTCCAGCATCAAACACAAGATGAGTTCAGGATATTTCCTAAACATTATACAATATGACGAAGTGTATGACTAATCTATTAAGGTTACATCCATTGTACATTAGAAGTATATTATATATAAAGTAACAAACAAATCAGTTTTCCAGTTAGGAGTAATAACACCTTGGTGTCAATTTAAAGGGAGTTTTCTTACAGAGATTGAAGTTTATAAGTTCGGCTACACGTAAAGCTTCAGCACCTGAAGTCTAGACAAAAACTAGAACCATTCTTAATTGTTTTCAGAATATCCACTGGAGCAATCATTCACGTCTGAGTTGGCTGCAGCTACCCATCTGAGAGCAGGGAGGCGTGTGGACAATTTCAAAACTCAGTGGGTACTCACTGAGTGGGCATGCTTCCTTTTTAATCCCTAAATCAAGCAGAAATGGAAAAAGCTAAAAATCTCCTTATACACATTGCCACTTTATAGGCAACATTTCTCCTTCCTGTTCAACATGTCGCCCTATCTTGATACCGCTATCAAGACTATTAGCATTGAGCATGACCACAAGATACCACTGAATTTTGTTTTTTGGTTATCTGGATATTTTCTGATCTCCTAAAATATAGGACAGACCAAAGATACATACCCTGTTACTGCAAAAAAGCACATCATTCAAAGGTATCTGATTTCTTGCCTGTAGGGCTGCTCTTAGGAAACAGAGAATCTCACTATTCTGTTTCCAGCCTATAATTATCAGTGCTCAGTTTGTACCCTTTTTCATCATGCCAACTCTCTTGCTTGAATTAATTTTTTCCCTTCCTGTTGGTTACTTCTCAGTTATGTTTATACAGAACAATCACATCCCTTCTCCGTACACTTGCAGACTAAACAACCCAAATTCCTTTTGTTTCCTGTCTCTTCCTTCATCACTGCAACAGCCCATCTCTGTAAGACCCTATTTTGCTTCTTTCTTGTTTGGATCCCACTATATGCACACGACTATAGGGGCCCAAAAGTCACAGATATGCACAACCTGAATACATTGCGCTAGTATGCTTAATGTCACATGAGTACACATACACGCAGGTGCATCAGGCGGAGGAAACAGAATTAATCATCTCCTTTCAAAAGAAATGCATGTCCTCCACAGATGCTGACGAAAGAGAAAGGAAAACAGAATCTGATTTCTCTTCCTGTTCCTGCAGCTGAGGCTAACGTCAAAATTCAAAGTAACTTGTCTGTGTCTATGACACTGCAGAGGTGGGCAGCCTCAGTTCAGTGTGGTACCGCACAGAGCTGGGGGGCGTTAAGGATATTCACATCCCTGTTTCATGTTCTCTGAAGGGCTCCTACCAGTATATACCAGCTTGCACTCAGGACTGTTTTTTGTTGCAATTCAAATAGCATGATTTTTGTTCTAATAGTGCAGTGACATTAAAGAATACTCTCAGGGTTCATCCCAAGCCATGGCACCGGACTGATGTGGTAGGTATGAAAGCTGTGTTATCCTACCTACTCACATTCAAAAATCCACAAAGGTCAAAAAAAGACTTTGAGTATCTTCAGCAGGCTCAAATTAATTCTGATGTAGAAACATTTTTGACATCATATTTCCTGGCTGGACTGACTACTGTTCAGTGACACCAAACATCTGGATCTCAGACCACATTCCTGATTCCCCCTGCAACTAGTCCTCACTTCCCGATCAGCAAGTGCAAAAGCTAATTTTCAGCCCAGATTGCCAAACTCAGAGCCTGTCCCCTGCACAGCACCAGATGGTATTAGAAGTAGTTTTGGTGCAGAAGATACGCCAGCCTGCACCAGACTGCAGTTTTCTGGCCTAGATTTCATGTAGGTTAGCTTTAGTTCCTTAAATTTGTCCCAGCACTAAGTGGCCATACCATTTTGGGTCCTTGTATGGCCAGGACACCTTGCTACAAATTTCACAGGTGACCCAACCATCCCTTCCTCCTCCCCTCCACTCTCTCAATGCTTGAAGTTTTTCAAGACAGGCAAAGCAACAGGTGACCTGATGTACTGGTGGCAACAATCCTCCTTTGACAGGGAAGTTGGACTAGATGACCTCCAGAGCTCCCTTTCAACAAGCATTTTATCATTGAATAAACCATTTTCCTCCCTGCCCAATATAGCCCTGCTGTGCCTCTTTGCTGTAAGACTCATTCAAGTAAAGAGAAAAATAATAAAGCAGCAGCTCTGCAGCCTTTATTGGTGTAGCTTTTTCCAGCATGTCCAAACCCTTGTCCACTGTGGCCTACAGTGAGCTGTGAGAGGCCGTCCGTGGGTACAAGGCCAAATGGAGAACTGAGGGAATTGCATCAGGCAGGCTGCAACAAGCCCTCCCAACCTGGGCTGCCGTTTGCCTCGGGAGTTTTCTGGAAGCACATTACTTGATGTAAGCAAAAGGCATACCAGGGCTATTCTCATAATTTAATAGCAGACAGTGGGCCTGGACCAGGCTCTGCTTAGTACAAATGTAGCCATTAAGTCTAGTTCCTTCAATATATCTGTTCATGTTAAGCTTCAAATACCCCTTCCTCCGCACCTTGTGGGACAGAGCTTACACTGAGTATAAACAATGGTGTAATGTGTTCCATGTGTCTTCCACTGAGCTTCACTGGCCAAGTTTGTTTTCCGGCCAAGCTGGAGCTATTGCTATACGGTCTCCAGCACAATTACTCACAATGTTCTTATGTTCTTTCCCTGTCTCAGCGTGTTGCTTCCTGTGAAATTTTCCATAACATCTTTAGCTAGTCTTTAGCCTTGTGGGAAACAGAAGCAAATCATCTCTCTGAACTCAGACCATATAAACAGAAGGCTGAAAGCATTACAGCAAAACGCATCTCTCAGCAAAGGCTATTCAACATAAACATGCTGCCATTTGGCTCCAGGCACAAAAAACTTCTCCTCTTGCTCTTTTTCTCCTGTCCTCCCATCCTCTTGGGGAAAAAAAACGAAAACAAAACCCAAAACAACCAACACTGTTATTTCTGGGGAAGAAAAGAGCATATTTGGATCCAAGACATAAGAATAGGATTTCACCCAAAGATCTGCACATCTGGGAAACACAAATTACATCAGTGCACGTAATGGAAATGCACACGCTAAATGCTACTACTTAAAGGCATACAAACTGTAACACTTGAGTCCTTGGAGCTGAGTGTCAGCTGGTGTTAATTATCAAAGCTCCACCACTTCCACTGGAGATCTGCCCACTCACAGCAACTGGGATTCCAGTCCTCAGCCACTGAACTTCTTCAGTGCCCAGCTACAACGTTAGACACAGCACTGTAGGTACTGGCACACGCTCCCAACCATGATTTTGAAGCAGTGTGCTTTTGGCTCTTAGCTGGTCAAGACAGTCGTGTGTTCTGGGGAGAGCAGCAAGTGAGGCAGAAGGGACATTAGCACCCAGTGACCAACATACAACTAAAGTGGAAGTAGTTATAAGATGTAATTTCCCATAGCATAATACTGACCTTTGGAGATCAATTCGCCTTACTACTCACACAGTACTTATGAGAAACACAGCACTATTACCAGTGTGCTTTAACCCATGCAATTATCTCCCTCCCAAAGTCAGACAAGGCTTTCAACCAGGAATTTTTGAACAGTTCAGGAATTTGGCTGCTGTTAAGTTTTGTTCAAAAATACGGTCTCAGTGCTGCAAGTGTAAAGAAAAAATGGATTCTGCCACTGGTGGTGAGCTGTTCCCAAGCATTAGGAAATTTTATGGGTTATATAAGTATTAGTAAGAGATACTATTCAGAAAGGTGAGCCTACAAAAGGCAAGACTCAAGGTCATTGCCTTTCAGGGTAATCACCATCAGTGCTGTGCAATGAACCAGCCATGCTGTCAGGCTTAAGAGCACAGCAAGTCCAGATGTTCAGCACTCACAACGGCAGGCCTGCACTTGTTCTGTAGAACTCGATCTAACTGATGAGAGCTACCTAGCAGGATTCCGAGAATTACTGAAAAAATCCAGCAGTTCCCCATTTACCTTCAGTCAGAGAGAAGAGAATTCATTTTGCATATATCCTCATCATAAAAATTCTGAGATGGAAGGAAAATATAGTTTGAAGTAAAATTCATGAGAGGCACCCCAATAGATGCTTAAAAATCTCATTTGTAAACTTTATTTAAATATTTAAAACCCTGTCATAAAAAAATCCTGGCTAAAAGGCAAAATCTTAGAAATTCACTGGCAAACAATGCTTCTCTCACAATACTTGTCCTGATAGAAGACTTAGGACATCTGCAGCCATAGGATGGTCACAACAATTACTCTATTACGGTGAATATGGACACTGCTCAGAATCTGTTGTAGAGACAATTGACACTCAAAATCTTATCTTATAAGTCTAGAAACATGAAAGTTATTCATCCAGAGTGTGCCAAGACCAAATTAATAAGTATAGCCTGCATTCAAGGAGCAAGATTTATGAGAGACTAACATCACTTTTATTGAAACCTGTATGATACAGAAAAGCAAATTTTGAGAAAAAACAATCTGCAAGATTAACCTTTTCCTTTTTACATATGATTCACAGAATTAGGTTTTGCTTAATCCTGTCAAAGGTTTTATAATGTGCTGCAAACTCAGGTTTGCACCCAGGGTACCTGAGGGAAGTCACTAGTCAGGCGCAGCGTAGCCATGGCATAAACAGCTATACCATCATAGCTGCTTCCAAATTGCACAACTTGATATACACACAGAAGCAAGCACTAACTCTAAAGAGAAAATCCACCTATCCTCCTAGCAATCAAATATTAACTCCTCAGGTGAGGCAACTAATTCTGAAATAAAAACACTTAGTTATGGACTCCCAGGTATCAAAGTCATACAGTTGATTGATTGAACTTGTGCTTCTAAACATCTGAGGTTCTCTGGTTGGTTTTTTTTCTGCCTTGATCTGGCTTTATGTTTCTTTGCCAAATTATTTTCCCTGAATAAAATTCCTTCAGTTTTCATTCACAATCATGATTGTAGCTTTAGCCATTGAAACACTATCCTGGTTTCAGCTGGGATAGAGTTAATTATCTCCCTAGTAGCTGGTACAGGGCTGTGTTTTGGGTTACTATGAGAATGTTGGTAACACCCTGATGTTTTCAGTTCTTGCTAAGTCATGTTTAGACTCAGTCAAGGACTTTTCAGCTTCTCGTGCCCAGCCAGCAAGAAAGCTGGAGGGGCACAAGAAGTTGGGAGGGGACACAGCCAGGACAGCTGACCCCAACTGGCCAAAGAGGTATTCCATACCATGGGACGTCATGCCCAGTATATAAACTGAGGGAGTTGGCCGGGGGCAGATCGCTGCTTGGGAACTAACTGGGCATCAGTCAGTGAGTGGTGAGCAATTGCATTGTGCATCACTTGTTTTGTGTATTCCAATCCTTTTATTATTATTGTCACTTTATTGTTATTAGTGTCATTGTTAGTGTCTTCCTTTCTGTTCTATTAAACTGTTCTTAACCCATGAGCTTTACCTTTTTTTCTGATTCTCTTCCTCATCCCACTGGGTGGTGGGGAAGAGAGCGAGTGGCTGCATGGTGCTTAGTTGCTGGCTGGGGTTAAACCACAACAAACACCATCTGAAACGTTCATCATTTGACAAGACTACCAGTTATTAATATACTCTTGGATCATGCTCTTCCACAGCCTCTGCTAATATCTCAAAGAACTGTATTATGTCTTTGCATGTATTTCTATTTAAATATTTTTCACTAGAGTTAGCAAAGGGGGTAAACCTGCAGTAAAAATTATGTTCACTTTTAAAGAAATTTTTTGACAGTACTAGTTCATATTTAAATAATTTCACTTAAACCAATGAAAATTGCATCTGAATTGCATTTAGCCATCTGTTTAGTCCCCATACAATTCCTGATACACATTTGTACTTGTACTTCTTGAGGCAAGTAACCTCCAGTCTTGCATTTTGGAAAAAAAAAAAAAACCAACCCCAACCCCAAACAAAAACCTCAACACACAAACAAACAAACCAAATATTGGATACCAAATAAACTTGAAGGGATAGAGCTAATTTGAGAAAAGGAAAGCTAGTTTTTCATTAGGGAGTAATATATGATTCGTATCTATTCCTGAATCTCAAACTAACGCTTTTCTTATTTGCAGTCACTGTACTTACATTTTGGTTTAGAGTTTTTTGTTCGACAAGCGATATCACTTATACCTTAATCCTGTAAACAATAAATGCCTCAGAGCAAGATTTACTGTGAGGAATATATTTATACCTTGTTTTCTCCAGTGATAGACAACCTTGGGGAGGATCAGATAACCCTATGCAATATAAAACTTAATAGTATGTTCTACTGATACTTTCTGTATTAATGTAAACCAAAAATGCTAATATTGCTGTGTCATTAGTGATAAGGTTTCCCATTGTTCTATAAACCTTATCATCAATTTTCCTGACAGGCACAAGGTGGCATTTAGATGTAGTCATTGATCTCCAAAACCAATTTGTTTGTTCCCCTGAACAGGAAGTCAGCAGCTCAGTGGACTATTGAAACAACATGTTTATTCTTAATATTATTCTTCTGAACCACTGGAAAAGTTCCTTTCCTTTTACAGCTGTGGATTTGCAGCCTGCTTTGTGTGGTGACTGACTGTATCCACTCAGGTAACAGAGGGCCTGAAGAACCCCGCAGAATGCTAATACTTCCACCCGAGTAGCAAGAAAAAGATATGAAAAGTTTCTTTCACTGATTTTATGAATGGACAGCCCCACTCTCCAGTGGGAGAGTTTTCTGTCCTCTTTTATGTGGATCCATGGTTAGGATCTCCATGATGTACCTGCATTTGTGAATAGGAATCGTGAGGCTGAAAGATAGGGCAGAACAGTCAGATGTTGCATGTGAAAGGGCTCAGGGAAACTTGTTTGGAGTCAAAGAAATCAAGTAGAGACCAAGGGTGTTTGAATGAATTGGGAATTGGGCACTGATGGCTTGCTTTTCCTCCCAAGTAACTGTTTATATTTTTCCATCTTCCCAGCCACCACAGCCCCAATTCTACCCTGGTCTGGAGGAGCACTTAAGTTGCTCACAAGCAAGATGAAGCTCAAAAGCCACATGCTGGTCATCCCTAGTCCTTAATACATGCACAACATGGAATACTCTAGGCCTAAGTAACAAAGAGTTGATATAAAACATGCAATGAAGAATGACATGAAAAATTAAAAGGAAAGCTTGCTTTCATCACAAGTATGAAAAGATAGGGTTTAATCTCTACCTTATAGAAGACAGAAAGTTTAGTGATGCAAATAAGTTTCATGGTTTTACCTTGACATTCCACTTAACAAAGGATTTGAAATGGAAAGTGAAGGTCAGAAGTTTTTTAGTTGAAGAAAAAATATCCATGAGACTGAAGAATATTAGTACTCTTAAAATATCCATTAAAATAAAGGGATGGATATTGTTTACTTTAAAAACAATTTCTTTTCAAGAAATACTTTCTGGAACTAATTTACTAAAACAATGTGACCTTCTCTCATTTTTTCCTTTTTGGAAAAAGAATAAGAATTTTCAAATAGGAAAAATATGGGCCACTGAACTAGGGGACAAGACATGAGGATTAAAGGGACCAATATTCTCCAGCATATCTTATGATGTCAAATATTTTCCAAAACCTAAAACCAATGTTAACTAAATCCAGTCCTTAGGTCTGTGAGGTAATCTACTGCCTCAAAAAAATAATTGTAGTGAATTGAAGGTGCTTGGCTAACATCTTACAAAAACAAGTTTTAGTGTAAACTTTTTGTTTACCCACATCATAGTTTCCAGCCAGCAACAAAGAGACCATTTAAGTCTAACCTCCTTTGTAACGTAAAACAAAACATCTATTATTTTGTTTCTTGGGTAGTTTTTTTTTAGATCATATAGTGTATCTTGGTTTTTATCCAGTCTTACTGAAAAAAATCCAAAACATAAGGATGTAGTAGGTTCTCAATTGCCTTAGACATATGGTTCTACTTATTAAGGACCTTCAGAATTAAACACTGACTTTTGTTTTCCAGCCTGGATTTGTTTTATTAGCTTCAGGAATATTGGACTCTGTCAGGCTTTTTCTGCTATGTTAAAGTTCATTTAGGTTCGATAATATCTTATGCACACAGGTCCAAGTACCTCATTATTTTCCCCTCTTGACCAGACTAAGTTGGGCTATAAGACCTGTTTCTCAAATGCCCAATTGGTCCTGGCACTCTTCTGAACTCTTTTCACATTGAAGCATTTTTGACCTTTTGGCTTGCTGATACCCATAATGACAACGCCGTAACAACATAGACAGAGATATACCTTCATATTTCTATTCAATAGCTCCCTAATTATAACAGCTATGTTCCCTCCCTAGAACATAGCATTGTGGGTGTGGTTTTAGTCATCACCTGAAGACCATTCCGCATGACGGAACGTGGCTTTCTATCCTTTACACGTAATCTACATTCATTGCTGTATGAGCACCCCTCCATTCAAATATACAAAAAGTAGGGGTTTTTTTCAAATAGGCCCACCTGATGAAATGCCACGATAAGAATATCCTATAGAAACACAATACCCCAGTATTTTCTGACCTAACTTTCGTGTGTCTTGCAAATGTAATCAGCCATATATACAACCTATTAGCAAGAAAATATTGACACTAAAATGCACCTACAGACATCTGCGTACAAGTTGCATCTATTTATCTGACGTAGACAATTAACTGTAAATCCATTTAACATGTTCTAAATCAACAGGGTGTAGTGTTATTTCAGCACCACATGATGTGATACTGAGGGCCAGGGAGGGGCAATTGATTTCCATATCTCTTTTTAACCTCGTTGTCATAATATACTTATGCTTGAGATTTAAAAACAACGACAAAAGCAACAAAATCATGTTTGTTTGGCATGCCATATTTTCATTGAGCATTTAAAGTTTATACTATCATCCCACAAGACTGTATTAATTAAGTGCTGTACTGGCATTTGCAGGATTTTGACTATTAAAAATAGTACGTAAAAACTTTCTTTAAACTTTCTATTATCCAACAAAGTTGGCAAAGTTTAACAACTGAGAAGTAGTTAATATATGTAAGACAGCAAATCCAGGTTATGGACTAAATTCTGACTTCCCGCTCACATAAAACACCCATTTGTCCTATTGTAGTTCCAAACCTTTGTAAACATTACCAATAATCTCAGTGAAATTTGCTCAGTAACATCAAATTCACCTGCTGCTCTCAATGACAGCACAATTCTTTCCGAGCATATTTGTAGCTTCAAGGATTCCCACGATTTCCATTAAGTTTGCCTGTTTAAAAATTGTTAATTGAACTAGAATTATTTTTATTGGATGGACTTTGTGGACACAATCACTGTGAGCAGCACAGAAGGCCCATTATTTCCTCAGCAGTTCTAGGCTGAGATTGTCTAACAGCTCTTCAAGCATCTTTGAATTTGAGACTAGCAATCACGATGCTGTGACTCTCCAGCCATGTGTTATCACTATTGATCTTAGAGACCATCTGTCGTGGTTTAACCCCAGCCAGCAACTAAGCACCACACAGCTGCTGTATCACTCTCCCCCTCAGCTGGACAGGGCAAAGAAAATATAACAAAAGGCTCATGGGTCGAGATAAGGACAGGGAGGGATCACTCACCAATTACCGTCACGGGCAAAACAGACTCAATTTGGGGAAAATTAACTTAATTTATTGCCAGTCAAAGCAGAGTAGGGTAATGAGAAATAAAACCACCCCTGCCTTCTTTTCCGGACACAGTTTCACTCCTGCATTCTCTACCTACCACCCCACAGTGGCACAGGGGGATGGGGAATGGGGGTTGGGGTCAGTTCATCACACCTGGTCTCTGTTGCCCCGTTCTCTTCAGGGGCAGGACTCCTCACTCTGCCCCTGCTC